>JAANQP010000107.1:0-205702 GCA_011320165.1 Fusarium protoensiforme
ACGCGGTTATCCCATCAAGGGCCGGGGCCCAAGACATCCAAAGCATGGCTAACAAGAGCTGAGACTTCTCAGCCATTCACTTACCCGGAAGCTCAGCTTTTGTCGAATCAGGAAGGCCAACTGCCGAGCTGGGTGTTCATGCCGGTTGCACCGCGCCACAAGATCTCGGAACAGGAAGAGGTTGTGTAGTTGGTACCTCGCGGCGCGCTTCACAAGTGCACAGTTGTGCTGAATGGAGGGGTGTCCCGGGTACTTGTACTTGCTCGAATCTCGGATGCACGTGGTGTCTTCCGCCCCACCTTTCCAAGCCTCAAACAGCTAGCCGCTTCACGGGAGAGACATTCCACCGACCCGAATGTCGTCCAAGAACTGACCGAACCTGGTGATCTTGCCGTTCGCAGTTCCTGTTCTCCATATACTTTCGACAAATTCTCGCCTCCGCTCACGGATGGTAGCTGAAGCTTCCAAAGGCAGCTGAAGAAGCTGAGGGTATTAAATGATATTGTTTTCTTGGAATCTGTCCTACCAACAACATACTCTTCATCGAGCTTTACAGCACAGCAGCAGCTCCAGCTCGTTTAGTCTACCTACGTCACCTTGACCACGACGTCCTACTCGAGAATTCGTAAACATGGCCGACTTCAACGGAACCCCAAGCAGCCTGGGCAGCCAAACCAGCAAGCGACAGGCTGCCATCCTTGATCGACATCTCCCAGATGGCTACTCTGCCGACCCCGACGTTGTCATAGGCCCATCCGATGGCCCTGTCCCCTCGGCCTCCGCCATCAGCCTCGACCAAACTTCCCAAGCAGACCCCGTCGAATCGTCCCTTCTTCTGCAGGGAGGTGACATGCATCGCGACATGTTCAAGATCAAGGCTCGCGCAAACTCGATTCGTCGTGCCAACACCTTTTCCCATCACGCCTCTCCTCGCCTGGGCCCTGCCGACGAACTATCATACCCCGAACAGCGTGAGCCCGGTGGCTTCAGACGACACCATTTACAACTCCGAGCACGACAGAGGCCAATAAGTAGTTACACTGTCGTTGCGAAGAATTTTGTCGATTTCCTCGACCTCTATGGCAGCTTTGCTGGCGAAGATCTCGAGGATGCTGATAGTGAAGACGAATCTGCCATCGACGATCAAGATGAGGACGACGTGGAACAGCCACCTGAGCTTCGGCCACTCCTTGGTCGCAGAAAGAGCTCTAGGAGACTGCACAAGAAGGGCGACGCTACAACGACCAAGACTTTCTTCACGCTCATCAAGGCCTTTATTGGCACTGGAATCATGTTCCTTCCCAAGGCCTTCCGCAACGGAGGTATCTTGTTCTCGTCAATCACCCTCATTGTTCTGTCCCTCGTCAATTGTGGATGCTTCCGGCTTCTTCTCGACTGCCGTGACAAGTACGGAGGAGGTTACGGAGAGCTCGGCGCTGCCATTGTTGGCCCACGGTTTCGAAGTCTGATTCTCGCGTCCATTGCCATTTCTCAGCTTGGCTTCGTCTGCGCTGGACTCATCTTCACGGCAGAGAACCTCTGGGCTTTCCTCGATGCGGTGACTGCAGGCGATCACAACCTGATGTTGAGCGTTCCAACCCTTATTGCTCTGCAGCTGATCATACTCATCCCGCTTGCCCTGATCCGAAACATCTCCAAGCTGGGACCTGTTGCTCTGCTCGCCGACGCCTTCATTTTGATCGGCATTGTCTACATCTGGTACTACGACGTTGCAGCTCTTTCTCGGAATGGCATGGACTCGACAGTCAGGCTGTTCAACCCCTCTGACTACACCTTGACGGTGGGCTCGGCCATCTTTACGTTTGAAGGAATCGGTCTCATCCTTCCCATTCAGTCAAGCATGAAGAAGCCCGAGCAGTTCAGCAACCTCCTCTACCTTGTCATGTTCATCATCACCATCATTTTCACGTCGGTGGGAGCTCTCTGCTACGCCACGTTTGGTGAGGAGACCAAGATCCAGGTCATCTCCAACTTCCCTCAGGACTCGCCCCTCGTCAACGCTGTTCAGTTTCTCTACTCAATGGCAGTTCTTGCGGGGGACCCTGTTCAGCTGTTCCCGGCAGCTCGTATCATCGAGACGTCCGTGTTTGGCGAGCGGGCAACCGGAAAGAAGAGCATTGCGATCAAGTGGAAGAAGAACGCTCTTCGAACAGCCATTGTGGGGGTTTGCGCGGGAGTCAGTATCGTTGGAGCCAGTGATTTGGACAAGTTTGTTGCATTGATTGGGAGTTTTGCATGTGTTCCTCTGGTTTACATCTATCCGGCGTATCTGCATTACAAGGGGGCTGCGGAAAAGGCTTGGGTCAAGGCAATTGATGTGGTGCTCATGGTGGTTGGGTTTATTGCCATGGTCTACACCACCCTGGTCACCGTCTACCAGTGGATCGACGATGCTTGATCGGGGGGTGATTGGATACGGCACGGGCGGTAAAGCGAAGAGAAAAGAAGGCAACTTTAAAAAGGAGGGCGTCAGCGGTTTATTGTTCTGGTTTATAGCGTCTATTTCATCTTTCTATCGCAATGCCTTGCTTGGCGCTAACTAAGACCTTGTCGAAGGTCAATACAGAGGATATTAGCTCTCGACTCGACAGTGGACTGGTAGGGGAGGAAGAGGAGGCTATGTGCATTTGTTCCTGCATCTTTCACGTTGAGGCTGTACACAGATTGCTTCTCATGATAACTCAGCTTCTGCTACACTGTCCCGTTCTGGCTGAACCGAATGTTGGCCTGGGGGTGTGCCATCCATGCTGACTCTTGCTGATTGATACCAAGGCGGCTAACTTGTCCGAGGTGATTGGACTGCAGCATCGGCATTCACTTACAGATGAGGGCATCCGCCAAGGGTCCATCCATCCATCCAGTGCGCCTAGCTCATGGGCTGACGCTCGGCTCCGACACGCATGGCCAACTGCTGCCGGAGATGGCATCTCATCCAGGAACGTGTATCCGGCCGTGTCTGTTCAAGACCGAGTACTTGCGGATGGCTTTTCTGACCGCTGGACCCTTACAGATTGTGGATCAGGACAGATTCTGCTGCTCACATGAAGACAGCCAGCCCCAGGGGCAGGGCGAGAAGGAGAAACATGACAAGGGAGCCCCAAAGGCTTCCCGCAAGCGGATGGCGCTCACGAGCGCGGGATGCTTCCAGACTTTTGGTATTTTCACCTTGTGGGCGGTGGCCACTGAGACATGTCATCCGAAAGCCAACGTCCCGGGATTGCCTAAAATGGAACAAGGGCATGTTGTGCCGGCCCGCCAGCCGGACAAAGGTGAGGGAGGGCTGTTGGGCCTCTCTAGCTGCAAGAGAAGCTTCTTTCGGCTCTGGAGATGCACCTTTGCCATCTAGAACCTCGTCCTTCTTGTCGCCCTTTCATCTTGACTCTCTCTCCTCGCTCGTCCGTCGGCCCCGAGATCTGCGGGGCAGGGATCTATTCCGCACGTGAAGGCTTTTAATGCAGCTGCGTAGCCAATGGAAGAATGGATGGCTATATTCGGCACGGCAAAAGGATATGCACCTGACCCCGTGAGTAGTGCCCGTCTCTTGCAGTGAAAGCATGATCTCAACGCTGATGCTGATGCTGATGCTTGGGCGGCCTTGACACTGCCGATCTTTGCCCGGGATGCCCCCAGCTTCCAGCGTGTCGGGAGCGCCCCATGGATCTCAGGCTTGATCCCAATACATCACATCTACGTTTACCTTTCCCATCTGCGGATCTGTATATGCGATGGGAAGACGATCCCGATCTGCTCCAAGGGGCGTGTGACGTTTTGGCGTGGGATTGTCGAGTTCCTGCTTAAATGATCGCCTACTGACCTCCAGATTACATGTAGAGATGGTCATCGATGATGGAACAGCCTGGGTGTGCCCATATTGGGTTCCTTTGGGCTTCATGAGCCAGATTGCGCAAGCACGCTGCACTGCATCACACCCTCGAGATTATCTCCGTTTCAGGAACACGTCTCGGCAGACTCCACCCCGAGGGCGCCGAGCGAGGGACGGGATTCCTCTTTCTACCAGATCTCATGATGTGCTTCTCCATCCTCCCCAATGCAACTATCATGGAAGGTCCCAGGGCAGGGCGGGCGGCGGGACCGGTATCAATGCCAATGTCTCTGGCGGGGAAGTCCGCGGGCTTGGCCTGGACAGGTTGGTGGGTGTGCGGGGGATGGAAGTCGAGTCTCTCTCAACAAACCGGAGGCTGACGAGCAGCGTCGTGTCACCCAGGCCGGTCTGCTATCTTGAGTCTACGTGTGCTAAGATTGGGTCGCGATAATGTGACCCGAAGTGCTTTCCCAAGCGTAGGTAGACTGATGATATAGCGAAATGACTGCAATGGCTCACAAGCGCTAAACGACGCGCCACTACCCCAAACTCGACATCCCGGCCCATGCTAATGTTAGATCTCGAGCCATGGGGAGAGGAAAGAGAAGAATTGGGAGAGGCCAAGTCTCGTTATTGGAGAAAGCTCCCTGCGGCTTGATGGGGAAGCTGGGGGGATGAGGTCCCATTGCCAGAGTAGTCTCCGCTTGAACCTTCCCCACACAACACACCCACAAGACAATCAATCAATAGCGCACTCATCCATGGGACTGATCGGCTCGATGCGACAGGGACTGCCCTTCGGTGAGTATTCGGGTTCTGATATCTGGTCATGGGATTTTCCAATGAAGCAGCAGACGATGCTCAACCAGGCCCGTTGAGCTCCTGCGAAAGGCAACACCCCCGGGGAGACAAAAGGTTAGGGCCAAGACGCGGGGGCGTCAAGGGTGGCTGACGTAGATCGTAGCTCGGCTAGGACCTGAGTTAACTGTTGAAGGAAATCCGAGCCTCGTTCGGCATCGTCAGTATCGTCCTAGTGCTTGACCCTTCCCGCACACACGCCTCACACAGCAGCAGCCGCTCGTGCTTCTTTCTTCCTGGCATGCTAGGCAGAGGCGCAAACTCTCGCACACCCTCGCTCACAGAGTCGCTCCTCTCTGTGTCCACGGCTCGTTGCTTTGCCCCTCCATCACAGAGCAGAGATACTCCCTCGTGACACCTGTCGTGGTGTGGTCAAGGTGACGAAACGCCACTGGGGAAATCTCGATCCGGTCCATAGAAACCATGAGGCCGCGTCCCGGCGAGGGGAAGCTCATTGCCATGACGGGCATGGCTCATGACTCTTGAGCTTCTGTACAAAAGGGCCCGGCCTTCCGCTGCTCTCGAGGTATAGTCGAGAAGAAGCCGTCAGCTCAATTGAACGACAATCCAAGCCCCCACCATCCTCACAGCCTCATCCCGACACACAATGTCCAAGTTCGCTCCCGTCCTAAGGTCGCTGGGCCGCCAGCCTCTGCCCAGACAAGCTCTGCCTCTTCGGGCAGCTCGGTGCGCTCCTGTCGCCGTCCGCGCCTTTCACAACACCACTTCCCAGCGCAACGCTGCTCTTGGCCAGCCTCACCTCCTGCCCGAGTTCAGCCTCCGCGATAAGGTCATTGTCGTCTCGGGTGGAGCGCGAGGTCTGGGTCTGGTTCAGATTGAGGCCCTCCTCGAGGCGGGTGCGACAGGTGAGATTGCATGCCATGGCGTCTTGTACCACACATCACTAACTGCTTGTCAGTCCATGCCGTTGATAGGTTGCCCTCGCCCGCCAACGACCCCTCCTCTGGCTTCTCCAAGGTCTCCAAGCGGGCAACAGAGGAGCTTGGCACCTCCCTCACGTACCACCAGAGCGACGTGAGAAACGTTCCCGAGCTCAACCGCATCTTTGAGGGCATCGCCGACGCCGCTGGCCGCTTGGATGGCCTCATTGCTGCCGCCGGCATCAACCAAGAGACACCGGCACTTGAGCACACGGCCGAGGATGCCGACAACATGATGAGCATCAACTTCACCGGAGCATTCATGACAGCGCAAGCCGCTGCCCGCCAGATGGTCCGCCTCAAGCAGCCAGGCAGCATCTGCTTGATCGCCAGCATGAGCGGCACCATTGCCAACAGGGGCATGCTCGCACCGTAAGTAACACGCATGAACTGCAAAGTCTTCGCCCGCTCACGCATTCGCTAGGGTGTACAACTCATCCAAGGCTGCGGTAGTGCAGCTCGGGCGCAACCTCGCTGCCGAATGGGGCCAGCACGGCATCCGCGTCAACACCCTCTCCCCCGGCTACATCCTGACCCAGATGCTCCAGAACCTCTTTGACGACTACCCCGAGCGCAAAACCAAGTGGGCCGGTGAGAACATGCTTGGCCGCATCAGCATGCCGCATGAGTACCGCGGCGCGGCCGTCTTCCTCCTCAGCGATGCAAGCAGCTTCATGACTGGTGCCGATCTCCGCATCGACGGCGGCCACGCTGCTTGGTAAGAGCTGGACAGCACAGCTCCCATGGGAGAACCGGGGAACAAAAGCACGCTCGCGCATAGCCAGGTGGGATGTCAACATTTTTCTTTGGGTATCTGAAATACTTTTGGGAGCGAGGAGAAACGGTTTTTGTACAGTCGTGATACTCGTTGCGTCACTCCTTTGGCCACAATAGCAGGTAGAAGAACAACGACTTTATAACTCGCAGTTGAGTCTTGCCCTCTAGTTGGGGCTCGTGACGTGTGACAATATGCCCTGCGGACCGAGCCTCCCCAGAAGCCCCGGTTGTATCCTGAGCCTCGACTCAATCTCCTTGTCGGCGACGCCGCGGTCGCGCAGCTTCATAGCATCCACCACAGTCCTCATGTCGAGGAACCGTCTACCCTCGACGCCGCGGCCGATGGCTGCGAAATCCTCTTCGGCTTCGTCTTGTAGTCTCTGTCGGGCTTCGAGGGCGACGAGGGTCGGGTTGCTTCGGCTTGGTGCGAACGACGGTCCTAGGGGAGCCTGAGAGCCAAGCTGCGACGAGGCGGTAGACGAGGGAGAATATGTCGGATTCGGCTGAGCAATGCCCATCTGCTGAAGACGGCGCGAGAAGTCGCCAGTCGGGAAATCGGGATCCATGGCGTCAGCACGGAGAGCTGGCAAATGCGGGTCAGCGCAAGCGGTGAAACATGGCACGCATGAGTATAGTACCTTCATCCTTGGTGCCATCGCCCAATGTCTTTGACTTGGGCTTGGCTGCGGGCTTGGGGCGAGGTGGTCCTCGAGGGACAGCAGCTCCAGGAGTTCGAGCAGGGTATTTCCGCGGTGCGCTGCGGGCGACCTTGGACGAAGACGCGCCCATTGTGTTTTATGTGTAAAGATCAAATATTATTAACAAGGGAAGAAGAGGGAGAGCGTTAGTAGTACAGGCGTATGAGCGGGTTGGGATCGAATTGGAGCTATGCTGTGGAAGGTGGCGACTATCTGGGACATCTTTTTCTGATGATAATATCCATGTCGGCGCGCAATTCTTCCGGTGTCGCAACTTCATCCTTCCATCATCGAGACCAGATCACTACGAAAGCACATTTTAATCAATTGTTTCACTAAAATGGAAGGAATCGAGTCTAATATGGCACTCAAACTTAACAGTTTCTTTACAAGTAAGGAAATGCCTCGCTGTTGGACAAATGCCACGGTTTACCGAGAAAGGACTACAAATCAGGTCACCAGTGGAACAAGAGTTGCCATCTATTGGCCTCAATTCTACCTACCTACTTGTACAACTATCTAAACTAGAAACCAAGCCGACCGACAAAATGAATCCTCAAAACTGAACAGCAAGAGACAATATGCGGCCTTGCCTCATCCGAGAAACTCCATACTCCTACAACCCCTTCCATCCTCCAAAACACTCGTATACTCCTGGCATCCCTCCATCTTCCGAAACACACCTATACTCCTAATGCCCCCCTGCTCTAACAGGACCTGTCGTACAATTCTAACCTTATACACTGACCGATAAAGACCCTCGTTTCCAGTACACTTGAATCCCTTCAACACTGATTCTACTCTCCGTCTGATACTCTGGGGTATCTCGTCCCCGATTGGATCTCTGAAACAGCCTTTCGAATTAGAACCACATCGGATCACAGCCAGGTTTGAGTCCTGGGATGGTCGGCGTTTCGTCTTTGGCTGCGACACTCCCATCCTTCAGTTCCTTTAGCTCGCTATTCAGATCCACAGGGTCAGCGAACTGCCACTTAGGACAAATCCTGTTACCCTCCGAGTCCTCCATCCATACAAAGGCGCCGTTGCTCAAGTAAACAACCTGGCCGTTGAGATCGTTTGCGCCAGCGGAGTGAACACGCTGCTTGGTGATGTTGTAGCGCCAGAAGAGTTCCCCGTCGGGAGTAACATCACGAGTGGCGACTTTGACGAACTTGCTATAGGGGGCGTGCAAGTCGCATAGCGAATCTCCAATTTTATAGAGACCCATCACATTGCTGCTGTAGAGGTGACGGGCCAAGTCGGTCTCCCAGCGGATGCATCCATTCCGCTCGAGTATGTTCTTAACCGGGGGCGGTGGTGGAATGGGTATAGGCTCTTTGAGATCACAAGGCGGGATAGGCTCATTGAGAGATCCTCTCTGTACCAGCCCCGGCCTATGAGGTTCCCCTGGCCGCGTCTTCCCCAGGCCCGGCTTCGGCCTTTCGGGGGTGATAAGGTTGGTGAGCTTTTTGTGAATGGGGGCCTTGAGGGGGGTCGACTTTCTGATGCCGTTGACTTGGCTGCCATGTATCTTGGTGTGCCCTTGAAGGCCCTCGTGACCAATTGATCTCCCCTGAAGAGCTGCCCCGGTGATACTAGGGGAGGGCTGAGAAGGCTGACTGACTGGTGGCGCGGTCAAAGCCATGTTGGTAGAGGGCCAGTGACTGTCGCGAGGAGTCCGATCAACCACTGCTCCCCAGGGAGCTGCCCCAGTGATATTAACAGAGGGTTGATGAGTATTTTCGAAGGGTTGGGGGGTATTTTCGAATGGCTGAGGAGCTTTAGGAAAGACCTGAGGAAAAACCTGGCCAGCTGGTATTCCTGGAGAAACAGCCCCAGCAGCGTTCGCCGAGGGCTGGGGGTACCAGGCATTGGGGAGTGATTGATGGTGGCCGTTGAACCCTGTAGTGGTAGTCTGTTGGATCTGACGAGGAGTAGCTGGACCCATGGGAATTGGAAACTGCGGCGGTGGTGCATAACTGAAATCATCCCGGTACTGGCCCGCTGCCATCGAATTCATTGCTGATGCCATATTCATGCTTTTCGTTGTCGTGGTAAATGCGCAGGGGAGTAAAGATCAATGGAAGAGAAGAGAAGATGGAAAAATGCAGCAAAGAGGATAACCAAGCAACGCAGTCGTGACTGACAACTGGTGGGCAGTGCCAAACTGCTAGAGGCTGCCTTTTGTTATTGAAAATTCTCACATCAGGGGGCTTAAACGCTTATTCATCTCTCTTCAAAACCCGGATTATCTTGACGCACATCGATTAGGTAGTTTGTTGCTGAACCCTAAGTTCCTTCCTGACCGCCTGGCGTTCCTCCAGTTGAGTTTGTGAGGCAATCATCACATCTCATCCCTACTAGCAGTATTACGCAACATCACAACACTACCCAGATGTCATCACCTGAATAAAATCTCCCACCCTGCTTTCCGTTGAAGACTCCTTTAGAAGGGTTGCTGCCGAGACTCGAACAACCAGGGAGGGCAGAGCAGACCAGGTACCTGCCGAAGAAATTGTTGACTGGTGCCTGGAAGGCGTCGTGTCGCCTCCTATCACATCACGTCTTTCTAAACCGTCTCTGGATGATTTAATGTCTGTTTTATGGACTATTGCGCAAAGAAGGTCCAAAGTACGTACTTATTGTGTGCGCCTGCCCCTTAAAGTGCAGACATCCATTGTCACGAGCTTGACGACTCATCCTTCATTTCCCCCAACAACATCAATCGTGAGATTCGTGCCTCATCAAATAGTCAAAAGAACATTTATCAAGCCCTAACTCAAGAAATCCCAACCCCAGATCCAGCCTTGCTCCTGGCCAAGTGAAGTACTTGCCAAGAAATTGTCTTGTTGATTATCAAAGAACACTGGCTCTTCATTTGGATTTGCTGTACTCAATGGGTTTGTGATGGCTGTCCAAACGGTCAGTTGATTACCATCTCCTTGTTTCCTGAGTAAAATGCCACGTACCTTGCTCATATTCCAAAACTGCCTCCGTCATGAATGTATTCTCGCAAAAGTCGAGGAGTTGGTCATCAAGTGTCCCACTGATTGTTTCGCGAGGCAGATCGATGTGGGATAGCTCGGGAACCTCTCCATCAGCTTCCACTGGTGCTTCCACTGGTGCCTGAGGTGGAGCCCGCCCAGGTGATCTTTCAATGGATACTCCTGTGACGATGTCCCCTCGTTCATGATCCGTAGACGGATTGCCTGCTGTTTGACCCCCTAGGTCAACCTCAAACATAGCGTCCACTTCCTTGGCCATAACTAGAGACATCAAACTCGTTGTGATATCGAGTCCTTGGGCAGCAACAATAGATTTCTCCTTCAGCAAAGCCTGTATCTGCATAAGTCTCCGAATCCCCATTCTCGATTCATAGGCTTTCAAGCTCAATGGATCGAGTGATATTGATATGCACAGGGTCACACCAGCGGTGAGTAGATGCAGAGAGACAAATGCAATCGCATATGTTTCAGATGCTTCTTGGAGGTATGTGGTTGACCCGACCTGGGATATCTGTAGCGCTGCGTCTCGGCAAGTATGCATCGCGAGCTGAAAGGGGTCTTGGCAGCCAGGAGTGTCTTCTCGAGCTTCAGAAGGGGGCCGGCGCATTTTAAACGAGAGCAAAGGCCTGTGGACAAGGATCCTCGCATTTTCGTATGCCAGCTTGAGCGAAAGTGCTTGGAGTCTGAAGAGGTGTTCTTCAAACTCTGCCTCGAGTTGAGTTGAACGGCCTGCCACTTGATCGCTAGCCCTTGATTGGCCAGCCAACTCGTCATACTTGAGTTTCGGGCAAAGACTATCGTTCCATCTAAGTAGCCTTGCATTCAAAGACGCCACCTTGTTGACGAGGCTCTTCAGGCGGGCGGCTTGGTTCGGGCCTTGCCGATCGCCGGTACAACGGGTCCCGTAGAGGTCGTCCAGCGCCGACTTGACAATCGCTGACAGTTTCGACATGGCGCATTTGAAGAACAAGAGGTTCGGTTTCGTCGCCCACTGCTCCTCTGACATGGAGCCCGAGTATTCGTCGTATGGGTTAAGCGGAGCGACGTCGCAATCGCGGTCTGATATACTCGAAGGAAAGCCGTAGAGCATCGAACAGAAGGTCTCAATCTCGTAGATGGCCCACCAGGCACGTTTTCGATCTTCAATCATATACCGAAGAGACTTGTCATCGGACTTGTCATATGGAACCCTGCGATGGAGGTTAAGTGCTTGAGCGATGCGTAAGCCAGAGCCACACAGTGGCCATGCCATCTCGGGCTCTCCATGATAGAGGTAGTAACTTCCCAGCAGAATACACATCTGTACAACCTCCAAGGAGCCCAATGATATTATGTCGAGAAATCTGAGCTTGAGGCCTATCATTATCTTGTCTTTGAGCGCTCCAGCATCGATGCCGTGTGAGAGTAGGAGGTCCTTCTGCTCAGTGTTGGTGTATTGTAAGCTGGTTGCAAAGACCGCCAAAAGTACAGCAACGTAGCCCACGCGACAATTACTTTGGCTAGACTGGTTTGCAGGCCGTGGGCCAGGGCCGTACAAGTTTTGAAACTTGTTCCTGAAATCGCGTTGATGGAAGACCAGCATAAACCAGTGAATCCGATCGAAATAGATTTCGACCAGTGTCGTTGCCACCTCCAAGTCGGGCAGCAACATCAACAATTCTTGCTCTGTGGCGAGGGAGATGGATGATCTTGGGACTTGGCGTCTTCGGGTATTCTGGAGGTGCTGAGAAAGCATTCTCTGTAGCGGACTGGGTGCTCCCTGCGGTGGTCGCTGCCCTGACGCTCTGGGTCTCGGGTGAGCCCATGTGCTTGCCAGGAAAGCAGATGTCTCTGCTTCCTCAGGTGAGGGTGCTTCATGATGATGGAATGCCTAGAGAAGCATTAACGATATCGTCAACATGGATCTAGATAGTTTCCAAGTCGTACTTCCTCGACAAGCGTGATTGTGGAACTTGCGTTCCAGGGAGTGTCTCCAGTAGAATCGCCAGAAGCTCTGGCTGGGCTCGAACTGATGACTTCAGGACTGGCAGGCCCTTCCCCTTCAGGTTGAAGTGCCGGCGCAGAAGACCCATCTCTGGTCCGACGGAGCCGACGCCGTTTGGCTGCTGGCTCTCCACGCGGGGTGGGGGTTTCCTTCTCCGGATGGTGGACTCTCCATCTTTCGACTGGGGGAGTGATGCATTCTACATCGGACCGCACGCACAAGGTACACGGACGTTCGATATCACACTAGTTCTTATCTTAGCTACAGTCGTTGGTATAACAAGGGGAGAAGCGGACTCACCTTGAGCTTCTGCTTTCGACATCTCTCGCACGCGCTGGGGACCTTTCGGGAGTTTCCTCTCATATCTGGGATGGAACCGGTATCTCTTCTGATAATAAGCTGATGGAATGGAATGATAAGACAATACAGGCCATTCAGGAAGCCAGGTGAAGAATGCCACCGGGTCGGGAAGATGGAAGTTAAGTTAAGGTTCTTCCACCGGAACCAATTTCCACTTTTGGAACCTGCGCCACATCCGATTCCGTTTTCGGTTGCTCCGCCTCGTGAATGTTTGTTTGCTTCATCATCTCGTTTACATCCGAGCTTTCACAGCATCAAGCTCTATTGTCCGAATCTCTCGCATACAGAAACAATAATGACGAGTTCTTTCAAAGAAGCAAGGCTGGCTGCCGAAGCTGCCAATACCATCTCGGCATTCGTTGCCCAAGAACAAATTCGGACCCTCTCAGATCTCAAACACACCCTCTTTCACCCATCCACAGCTACGCACAATCAGAATGCTGCAGAGACATTTCATTCCACAAGTGTCATAGTTCTATGCGCATCTGCAGTACTGTCCACTGCGGACACCGTCATGTCTATGGTGACGGAGCTGACCAAGACGACTGGTCTGTCAAGATTTCCTCGCCATCCCAATCTCCTTACCAATAATAATGATAGCTGATAGATCTAACCCTGCGAATAGGTGCATCTTCGCCAAATCAAGAGTCCATCGTTCTTGTCCTCTGTGGAGGAATTGGCCATTCAACTCAGTTGATGCACGACGCTGTTCTTCGTCACCCACTGTACAACACTCTTGCCGAACAAGTACAGGGACAGCCCGAAGGCCGCATCTTGCAAGCTATCTGGGAAAGGTTCTTCGATCTACAAGTAGATAGCAACAACCCGGGGTCCGGAGACACGCAACAGCAAGGTCTGACCGTTCTTGTGGAGGACGCCTCAACGAATTGCGCACTCAATGCCCAGAAAACAAGAGAGCTTTTAGATTCCCACGGATTCAAGTCACCAAGGTCGATAGTAGTGGCCCAGGATCCTACTATGTGTAGGCGCACAGTGGCTGCATTCAAACAGGTGTATGCCGGCGCGATCGAAAGCCCTCCAGTTTTCGGCAGCTGGCCAACATTCGTACCGAAAGTGATGGCTAAAGAAGCTACTTCAGGAGGAGCCACCAACAACCTCTTGTCATGTTTGGATTTTGCCGACTTGGGTATGGAGGACAACTGGAAAGAAGGCCTATGGAGTATGGATAGATTCATGTCTTTGCTCGTCGGTGAAATCCCACGAATGCGTGACGATGAGAATGGGTACGGACCAAATGGGAAGGGCTCAATCGTTCACGTCGGCATACCTCAAGACGTTGAGGATGCTTGGGAGATACTCTCTAAGCTACTTGGTCACAGAGGACGATGAGAAGGGGCCATCAGGGTGTAGCGGTGCTTTTGAACATATTAATTAATCTCGTTCAAATCAGTTCTCACAATTTAAGCCTCATATATTGGTTCCATAGGCCTATTTATGATCCTCTCTTTTGTTGCTATCAACGACCTCTCCAAGAGGAGTTGTCAGTCACAATATTAAAGAGCATACTGATAAACACATGACAGCATCAAAATCCAATGCTAACAATACTTTCTTTGTACCCCTTGTTCAGGCGTTGAAGTCGATTACACATCGTCCCGCAACCTTGCCCTGTCTCAACAAGTCAACAGCCTCCGGTAAGCGATCAATGCTGAATAGTTCGTACACAGGTTTCAAAAAAACCCGTGCGGCAAACTCCAGCGCATCCTCAGTATCCTTCATAGACCCAGTAAGTGTTCCAATGACCTTGAGGTTGCGGAGCATCAGAAACATGGGATCATCGCCAGCAAAAGCAGTCCCAGAAGGGGGCATCCCGACGCACATGATCCTTCCACCGACACAGGTCATCTCCAGGTCGAGGTTGAGACTCGACAAGCTAGACAGATTAGCTTGGACCAAACTCTGATTACTCGGGAGTTTGCAAAACATAGACCGATACATGTTGATCCGCTACACATTATGGGACCAGCTGAGGTCATCTACTCCGTCTGGGATTCTAGAAGCGTATCTAGCTGGGCTCAAAATGTATTGCTGATAGGTTCCCGCAAATGGCAGTAGGTATAGAGATTAGCCCAGAACTAGTCTTGACCTCAATGGCAGAAAGTCGTTTCTCACAACTGAGGACTCACCTGGAACTTTGAGACCAGTAGGTATAGCCTCGGCACAGTAGCATTCAAGACCCTCCCCAGCAGAGCCGACATGACATGCACGTATTCCAAGTTGGCTTCACACCGGCGCGGTCACCGGGCTTCCAGTTCCTGACGAGGACGCCAACCTTGACAACTTCACCCGCACCCTCGTGCCCTGGGGACCGAACTCCGTAGTCTCGCATGCGTGGTAGCGGCAAATCCTCCAACATGTAGTGTATGTCGCTATAACATACCCCTGTGGTGTTGAGTCGGATCAAGATCTCGTCCGGTCCTATGTCCGGTTCGCATCATGTTGTTGGCTATCGCTATCGAACGAGCATTAGGCCACTCACCAGGTTCAGGGACAGGAACGTCTTGAATTTCTAGCTTGAAATCAGATCCGTGTTTGATTACAACCCCTGCTTTGCAAGTTGGAGGAAGAGGAACAACCCGGTCCATCTCGTCAAGTCTCGTGGGGTGGAACAGCAATAGTGTGGGGAGGGTGTATGAGTTTATCTATTTCACAACCGATACCCGCGCGTTCTTTATGTCTCAGCTTTATAGGAGCAAGATCCAATGATTCTCGGATGGGGCGGATCATTTCACTAGAGGGCGATGTGACCATCCGGTGGAAACACCTCCGCCGGCCACTTTCACCCAACTAGTCATTTCGGTCAACTTTCGTCATCCAACTCTTGAATCGTTGAATAACAGCAGTGGATGTTTTCCCTAAACTGAGTAGCCCAAGCTATCACCTGTATCTATACCAATTAAGCGCAAAGAGAAGAGAAGGCTTTCAAGCCAACAAGTTACCAGTAGACAAAGGCTGCCTTGCCACAATCAAATATTGAATACAGAAAACGAATATCATCTAGTGATTCTTAATGTGAAATGTATCCTTTCTGCCTAATACACAACTTCCCTAGCTTTTCCCTCCAAGTCCGACTTTCCCAATCAATATCCACCAGCCGAGTCGCCGTCAATCGGCTTGAACTTGACAGTCGTAGGGTTCTCCGTAATTCCCCTCTTCACAGCCTCTTCCATGATGGCAACGGTAGCCGTGGCGCCGATCCGCGTCACACCAAGCGACATGACGTGCAGCAAATCATCCAACGTTCTCACTCCTCCAGCGGCCTTGACCTGAACTTCAGGCTTTGACTTTTCCCGCATGAGCTTCAGGTGAGGCACCGTGGCGCCCTTGTACGAATACATGCCGTTCGGCTGCTTCACAAAGCCGTAGCCCGTTGATGTCTTGACGAATCCAACATCAATGTCGGAGCAGATCTCGCAGAGTCGGATGATGTGCTTCTCTTCGAGGTAGTCGTTTTCGAAAATGACTTTGAGAATAGCGCCATGCTTGATGACGGCGTTGTTGATCTGCTCAATCTCGTCGGCCACATAATCCCAGTCACCTCCAAGAGCCTTGCCAATGTTGATGACCATATCAATCTCCTTTCCACCAGCAGCCGCTGCTGCGTTGGCCTCGAAGACCTTCACCTCGGTGGTGCTGTTTCCGTGGGGGAAGCCAATGACAGGACAGACGAGGACTTCAGAGCCCTCGAGCTCCTTCTTTGCAAGGGGAATGAGGTATGGCTTCACACAGGCGGTGGCCACGTTGTACTTCTTGGCAATAGCAAGACCGCTCAGAATGTCGGCGTCGGTCATGGTGGGGTGCAGCAGAGAGTGGTCAATCATCTTGGCCAGCTGACACAAGGTGACTGTGATTTCGTTTGTGGCGGCCATGTTTGTTGCGAGGTGTGATCAAGAATCGATGCTGTTTCGAGTATATGCGACTGGGGTGGAGTAGAGGCCTTGAAGAAATGCCACGATGCTTTATATAGACAATCATATTTCAGGTATACCCCGACCTCTCTTGGTCGAAGATGCATGAGACGTACATGGTGCATCAACGCCCCACGATGTAAGTGCCTGATGGCTCCGGTGGGACGGACCATCCCGGTGGAAGAGAGAATGCATCTGTTCTCCGGCGGAAGCAACCCACGTGCTTACTTCGACTCATGGCACGATTTCTGGGTCTGGGGAAGATACGAAGACATTCTTAGGAATTATTGTTTATTCCGACACGAGTTGAACCAGTTTCCGAGGTCCAACTTGTACTAGGGGGATGTAGCGACGCTAAGGCTGGGTCTATAGGGTCTAACATGGAGTCGCCACTTCAACAAAAGCTGCCCTTATAGCTCAGTGGTAGAGCGTTGCACTTGTAATGCAAAGGTCCATAGTTCAATCCTGTGTGGGGGCATCTGTTTATTTTTTTTACCTCTAGGGTATTCCTCACCGGCGTAGCTCTTGGTGTGTCGTAGAAGCCCGCCCTCCAACAACAGCCCTTATAGCTCAGTGGTAGAGCGTTGCACTTGTAATGCAAAGGTCCATAGTTCAATCCTGTGTGGGGGCAGCTGTCTATTCTTTTGCCCTCCGGGGCAATCCCTCTCTGGCCTCACTCCAGGGTGGGAGACCATACCTTTCATTTTGCTGTTTCCGCATATGGTGGTGGCATTGGTACTCACGTTCTGTTATCATAAATGTTATCACATATTTCAACATTGGTGGGTTCAGGGCAGGTTATTTATTGCCTCATCACACGGGTGTAAAACGGAAACGGAGAAGATACAAGTTGGAACCTCGTGGGCATCCCAGTTAGGTGAAGAGTCGACGTGATGTGTTCGGAGTGGATGTAACACGGCGGGTAACAAGATGCAGGCTAGGTATACAAGGAAGCTTCGAATAGTTTCGTCTACAGTCATTTTTAGCATGCCAAGGTCTCAGAAGACAATGGACTTTTACAGTCTAGAAAGTTCAACTCACTCTTGTACGAGTGGTTACCCCCGTTAAGCACAGATATGTAGGCGCAAACAACTCACCAAATCTCACCATCTTCCTTTCATCCCAATTAACTTCTCATTTACAAGACTTCAAGATCAAGCGGCTCTTCACCATAGTCCCTGCAATCAGCATCGTGACAATGCCACCCCATCGTCGTATCTATCCAATATCGTCGCCACTGTGCTTGGCTCCAAGCAGCCACCTCTTCAGGAACCGGCTTGCCAAAATTTGCCCGGCTATAGACCCAGTGGTTCGCCTTCTTAAAGGCCCTCTCTTTTCTCTCCTCCAGGTCCTCGGGCTCATCCAACTTCTTTGCCAAGCCCCCAGCCCTGGCGTCTTGCAGCACCCGGTCCATCTCGTCCCGCTCAAGGTAGGGCCTCTTCTTATACCTGGAGATGGCATCGGGCAAGTACGCTCCTCCTTTAATAAGCTCAATGATGACCCAGTACGCAGCCTGGCTATAACGGCTCTTCCTTCGGAAACAAGCCTGAAGTGGTGTATCGTCATCGGCATTCCTTGCGTTGATGTCGGCTCCTCGCTCTACGAGCAGTCGGATTACTGGTCCAGGATCAAGACTCGCAGGATAGTCACGCCACATAGCGACGTGATGAAGAGGTGTGTTATCCATCGCATCAGGGACACTTGGGTCGACCCCGGCCTCCTCCAGAAGCCACTCGACAACTTGGACGTTCCAGTCCGCGCATGCTTGGTGCAACGCATGAAGCCCAACCCCAGTATGTGTGATGAGAGATGAGCCAGCTTGAACGAGCCGTTTCGCGATTGCAGCTCGAGCGGCTGTCTTCATCTGTTGCAACTCGCTGCGAGACTCCAGGAGGGCAAAGTACAAGGCATTCGTGTTGTACTCGAGATAAAGACCACAACTGGCGTATGCCTTCCCGGTAGATCGACATTTAATCTGAATCATGGCGCGGATGAATGACTTGCAGGTGAAGTCGATTGACGATGAAGCGTTGATCCCAAGACAAGTCTGCCCAGAGTGCCCAACATCAGCGCCCCAGTCAAGAAGTAGATCGACAACTTGTTCATGTCCTCGAAGGGCTGCCCAGTGAAGTGCCGTCAGGGTGATAGGCTCGTGCTCCCATCGCTGTTCTTCTGGACTTGGCGGCTGGTATCGTCTTGGTCGTGGTTGTGCATCTTCACAGATAGGTTCCGTGGTATCAATGGCATTTACATCAGCTCCAGCCTCCAAAGACTTGACGACGGCACACGGGATGTTTCTCTTTGCAGAGATGAGAAGGGCAGAGGCTCCGTTATACCTGGCGTCCAGCCCGTAAAGATAGGGCGTGATGGTATCGTACAGCCGACGACAAGTCCGTGCTAAGCGTGTCATGTCTCCCCAAACTTCAGAGACATGCGGCGTGATGGTCCATGGTCTGGTGCGGTACTCCTCTTCGTACTCGCTATCCCAAGGGCGGCAGTCCTGCACGAAAGGCACAAAGAGATAATCGACAATGTCACGGAGAATCTCTATGGGCATCTCGTGCAGAGTGGCGTCCGATCTCGTGATCGCAGGCTCCCTATTCGGTTGTGTAAGTGTCGCCCCGTCGTCTTGCAATCGGGGTTCGTTTGGGGTCGCCATGTTAATTTCGGTCAATATAGTCGCCTGGAGACAAACAAATATTTTCACATGTGTAAAACAAGACTATCCTTCTCAGACATCTCATGTCGATTGATGCCTGAAGTGAGTTGTTCACGGTGGCAGGCAAGACTGGGCCAACAGGCGGGGCGTTAGCCGCAAGGATGGTAGCCCGATTGATTGGCGGAATCAAGAGACTGAACCGAGGAGAAAGCAGATGAGACCTGTAAATCGTGAGATGAGAGAATCGGGAAACTACTTCGCATAGTGGACCGAGACAAGTGTGTGGAAGCATCAACGTGGGTATCATTAAGGTGTCGAGAAAGGCGCGAGCAACTCTCTCGGATGAAGGTAGAGAGATTTACCGACTCCAGGCCGATCATGTCCTTTGACGTTTGTTAGGTCGGCCACCCTTTCCCTTCTTTTTACTTTTGACTGTTGGCGCAGGGGCCTTTTCCTCTTCCTCTTCTTCCTCTACCTCCTCCTCCTCATCTTCCGAGCCGCCCACCGATATCACATCGTCTGAGACGCTCTCTCCTTCGCTCTCGTCATCCAGGGTAGCTCCGAAAGACGGCTTCCTTGACCGCGCGTCTTCGGTGTCACTTCCAAATCCTTCAAACTCCGAGCCCGAATCAGAATCATCTGATCCTTGCTCTTCGGCCTTCTCGAGGGCAGCATCAAGCTCCTGTTGCAGCTGTGCCTCGGCAGAGGCATCTTCATCCTCGGCCGAGTCTTCCTGCTTTCGCTTCCTAGGCATCTCGCCTAGTCTGCCCTCCCGGCCTCTAACCTTGCCCTCAGTTTCACCTTCCGCCTTTGGCGCAGGAGTGAACCAGGGAATCTTGCCTCGCATGAAGTCGTTCAGAATCATCTTGGCAACTCCATCCAGATCAGGTTCGCCTCCACGGAGGAGTCGACCTGCCTTTCGGGCCAGAAGCTCCAGGAACTCGGTCGAGTTTGTCCAGCCCTTCAGCTCATACGTCTTCTCCATATGATGCTGCTTGACTCTGTTCAAGAGGGGCTGGATGTACTGCTCGGGATGCTCCACCTTCTCAACACGCACCACACCTCGAAGTACCAAATCGGTAGGAGAGTCGGTGCTGGAAGGAGGAACGATACCGGGGCAGTCAATCAGGTAGATGCGCTTCATCAAACTGACGTACTGCCAGACCTTGGTCTCTCCGGGAATAGGTGCCACGGTGCAAACCTTCTTCTTGAGGAGTGTGTTGATGATGGACGACTTTCCAGTGTTGGGGCCGCCAATCAGACCGACAGAGATCTGTTTTCGGTCCGAGTGCAGGGAGGAGAATTGTCGGAGGAGTTGGATGAGTGAGCCCTTGCCAAACGAGTTGGTGATGCTCGCGTGGAAAGCCAAAGTAGGGTACTCCTTGGATAGACTGCGAACCCAGCCGGCCTGGTTCGAATTAGCATCCGTACCCAACATGTATAGCAATACATAATCAAGATGAAGAAATGTTTGTGTCATCACTAAGAAACCTGAAATCAATGCCCCAGAAATTGGATATGGCATAGGCAGGCTTCAACTCAATCAGACACGCAACCTTTCTCACGACGGTAACCAAAACGGCACACATCAGCCGACAACATAACGTTGCGACAGTCGAGAATGGTGTATATTCTCCCAATGTTTTAACAGACACGTTCCATGGAAAATAAAGGAATGAATCCTGACAAAGAACATTGGGGTGCGAAGGGGGGTTATGGAAGAGAAAAAAGAAAGAAGCACAAAACTTACCGCAACACTAGTGGGAACCAAGTCGCACTTGTTCAACACAAAGATCAAGTGCTTGTGAGGAGCCTCCTCCTTGAGATACTTCTCAATGCTGAGACACCGTGTTCCGACAGGATCTCTGGCGTCGAGCACGTGGATAACCACATCTGAAGAGTCGATGACCTTGTAGAGTTCGTTCCAGATTCTCTTGCTCTGACCCTTGTCAAACACAGGCTCGATCGCCATTGTGAGTGGCTTGTCGTCGAGGCCAACGTTCTCGGCGTCTCCAGAGGCACCGCTAAGTAGCCTCTGTTGCTCCAGTCGCTCCTGGTAGGTGTCCATGCTCTTCTCTGTGTCACCCGCCAGGTCATCCAGGTTGCTGACACTAAGCTTGACTCGCTTCCTCTGCGCCTTAGGTCCAAAGACATCTGCGAAAGGCGATGTCTCGACAGTCATCTTGGCCTTGTGCTGCTTGATGCCGTTGGTAGTGTCCTTGCCATCACGGATCAGGCTCATGGGCAGCTTGTTGGACTTGAGCAGGATCTGGTACGGGTCCTTCGCCTTCTCATCCATGGCCTCTCGGAATGCCTTGAGGGTATCCTGGGAGACGACTCGGGTGTTGGTAAACCACTTGCGGTTCGGCTCGATTCGGGCGTTGGGGATGTCGCGCGACTGGAACGACGCAGCCTTGACAATCTTTCCCTCAGCATTCCTCTGCGCCTTGCCGTCCTTGTACATGTTCAGGTGCTTGACCTTCTTCGCATCGCTGAGGCACCTGGGTCAGCACGAATGGACAGCAGCGTTGCGTTGGCGACAGCGTTCTTACCGATAGAAGTTCTCGCCCTTGACCCTGACATTTCCGAGGCCATCACCAGTCTTGCCCTGGCGCTCGCGCCGGGTGGCCTCCTTCTTTCCAGTACCCATGATGAAGAAAAATGGTCGAGGTACTGGCGACGAGGAAGGCAAAGAAAAAAGTTGGGTGGTCCAGAAATTTATCTCCAGAACTTTTTTTCTTAAGCAGCAGAAAAGGCCCCACTACCTCCCTCAGCGGTGGTTGGCAGCGGGGCCGCTAAAAATGCCTGCGCGGACAGGGGACCTGGGGGGTCGTCCACCGGATCAAGATAATCCGGTAAATTTGATCCGACTTCGATTTTCTGTCTGGCGCAGATTCGTGCAGAATTGGCTCTGACGACGGTTCACGACGCCAATTGCGATCCCAAGAGTCGCCATTCTGCGCTGAAATTGGCGTGGACTTCTCCAGTCATGTCGTTCCACCTCACGACCTCCTGCCCGAGGGCGGCTGCTCGCCAGCTCTTCGTGGCCTCGCGGGGCTTTTCGACGGCCGCCACTCTCCAGAACCAAGTCCCTCCCGAGTCTCCCTCATACATTCGCCTTCCTACACCTCCCCAATCCGACGAGAAGAAGCTCCCCCGTGTTCGAGGACACCTGCCCGTCCCCCGCGAGGTCTTCCCCCGCATGGAAGGCGACCGCAAGGTTCGAGCCGACTACATCAAGCAGACCGTTCCTAGGCCCGCCAACCCGCAACCGCCCAAGAATGAGACCCAAGAATGGAAGCAAAAGATGGCCAGTACCCGTCGTGAAAACTTGGAGCTGGGTTTGAAGGAGCTCTGGGTCCGACGGAATCGTCGTGACGCCGTCCGAAACGCTCGTGTGAGCCAGAAGTTTAGGGAGCACAATGCCGCCGCCAAGGCAGCGGAGCGAGAGGACGACCGCCTCACCCGCAGTACCGTGTTGGAATCTGTGCTGGACACCAAGACCTACCCGGACCCTAACCGTTTCGAGCGGGCCGAGCAAGGGCGTCGCAAAGTTTGGGCTATTGAGGCTGCTAAGCGCGGAGCTCGCCGCGATGCACTGATGGAGCTGTACATCAATGCCTCCAACTTCATCGTTACCGAGACCGAGCTGAAGGCTGAAATCGAGCGCGTCTTTGACGCAGAGTTCTTCAGGAAGCAGGGTACTGCCTATGGCCGATTCGGCAGCGCAGAGAACGTCTGGGACATACATGGCAAGCCCACGTCTATCGCCAACATGTTGGAGACTACGACGGGAGCTTCCACCAAGATTATGGACGTTTATGAGACCGAGTACGATCGCTCCGTTAAGCGACAGAAGAGGATCGCTGAGGAGTTCACTGGTGGAAAGATGGAGTAAAGCCAATCAATGCAAATTGGTCTGTAAAACATTTGTACCCATGTATTCCAAATTTCACATATTGAAGCGGCCATGACTCGTCTGTCGATTCCATTCGCCCGGGACACCATGTCCATGAAAAGAAATCCTGCGATTGGTTCAACATCTGATGCTTACTAGCATCGAGAACTCGATTCAATCATGCCGATGCCAAAACAACGATGCCTCTGTCCATATCCAAACGCCGAGCATGAGTTACCAAAGCACACTTCCTTATATACAGCAGCCTATCCAACAGTCTACTGCTTCCGTCTTGCGTGTTCTAATCTGTGGTTCGGAGCACTTGTAAGTGCTTCTATGTTTGTCTATCGCCTTTCGATAAGCAGAACGTGCATAGCAACGTAAGAAAGGACGATAAAAACGGCAGCAAAGATGCCCAGGTTCCTGATATCCGGCCAGAGCGCGTCGTTGTTGAAACCGAAAGAGCTCAGAATAGCCGCACCAGGAACGGTGATGTCGAGGCCATACTTGCTATCGACCAGGGTGAGCTGGAGCACCTCGTTGACGATGAGCGACTCAAATCCGTAGTGGAAGATGGAGAGCGTCTGGAGCCAAAGCGCACCCTTGGGGGTGGCATCGTGATTGAGGAGGAATCCAGCGAAGAGGAGACTGAACAGCATGACAAGGCTGCCGATGAGGCTTGCCACACCTCCATCCTTGCACACGATGCCAATAAAGAGACACACAGCGGCAGCGGCCATATTGAACAGCACCAGAACAAGGATAAAGTTCATGAAGTGGTTGTAGTCGGCCACCAACCCAGTCATGGGATAGATGATAGAGCCCATCAGAATAGGGGGAATGATCCTCAGAGGGAGAATGTCAAAGAGGACTTTGGCGGCAAAGTATGTAGCAGGTGAATAGTAGCCATTGGCACGTTCGCGGACAAACAGAAGACGCTCAGTGGCGAAGACGTTCAGACTCGTGAGGGTGCTAAAACCGAAGAGGGCCAGAAGGAAGAAGAACAGACCGAGTCGGTTCTGGAAGCCAGGAATATCATCGGTGAGTCCATAGAAGAGGTAGCCCGAAAAGACGGCAAGGACAATGGCAATAGCGTAGTGGGTGAGCATCAACATCGGGTTTCGGTACAGGTTCTTCCAAGTTCTCTGGGAAAGGATGATGAACTGTCGCAGATAGCCAACGCGAGCGTATCCCTTACCGACTGCGCTGACGTTGACATTAGGTCCCTCAGGGGTGTAGCCATTCGAGTTCGGGCCGTTGGCGTTTTCCGCAGTGTTGATCGCCTGCTTGATCTCCTCGTGGGTCAAACGAGCAATCTCGGAATGGACAAAGGATTGAGTCATGATATCCAGGTCAGTTCCAGTGGCTGCTGCCGGGGGAAGATCATGAGGATCCTCGAGAAGAGTCGTGGTGGCAGAGTCGATAGGGTTCTGCTGGAGACGATAGGCGCCAGTTTCCTCAACACCGGCGTCAGAAGAGGCTGCCGTATCAACCGTCTTTCTACGCGTGAACAGCTCCCGCTCCTGGCGAACCTTGACCGAGTCTCTGCGGGAGTTCCTGGGCCGACTCGAGCTTGCCTCGTCATCACCGGTACTAGTACCAGACACGCTGGCGATGGACTTGATTGCACGGGTGCTGCTGGGTCCAACGCTACCGTTATCAGGGCCAACTGTGCCGTCATCAATAGACTGGGTGCTTCCGGCATGCATGGTGAGATCCACAAGATAGTCCGCGATGTTGAAACCAGGAGGGCATTCATAGCCAATCTCGTCAAAGTAGTTTTGGCACTGGTTGAATGGTCCCGAGTAAACGGTTCGTCCTTGAGCCAACAGAATCAGTCTGTCGAAAAGGGCCACAATGTTGGATCGTGGTTGGTGAATGGTAAAGATGACAGTTCGCTTGTAGTTCTTGGCCAGGGTGACAAGGCACTCGATGACGTTGTAAGCGTTGTAAGCGTCGAGGCCGCTGGTGGGCTCGTCGAGGAACAAAATCGAAGGACTGGTGACCAGCTCGCAAGCAATTCCGACACGTCTCTTCTCACCACCTGAGATACCACGTCCTTTGCCTTCTTCAGAACCAATGAGAGAATCGCGAATGTGGTGGATGCCAAGCTCCTTCTCAACCTCCAACACACGCTGTTCCTTGGCAGCACGGCCCATGTCGCGGGGGAGTCGAAGCAGAGCGCTGTTGAGGATTGTCTCGTGAACAGTGAGAGTGGGAAGCATTGTGTCCTCCTGGTCCACGAATCCGACAACATTCTTGAAATCATGATCAGTGACCTTTTCTCCATTGACAAAGAAGTCGCCGTGAACTTGTCCGCGCTTGTTCTTTCGAGCCAAAATATCGAGGAACGTTGTCTTGCCAGCTCCCGAGGCACCCATAATAGCAGTAACTTCTCCTGGCTTGCAGATGCCCTGGATGCCAGTAAGAATTTGCTTGCCGTTGAGAGAATAGGCGACGTTTTCGAAGTAAAGTGACGCAGGCTTGTGGTCGGCCATCAACTTAGTGCTCTCATCGTCAGAATCCTCCAGACGAATGGCACCATAGTTCAACCTACGCCTCGAGAGATACCAGGTAAGAATGATAACGGCAACGAGGAACAGGGAGCAGCCAGCAATCACACCAGCGATAAGAGGTGTGTTGATCTTCTTCACTGGACGCTTGTATCCTGGTACCTCTGTCTTGTAGAGACATTCACCAGCATGACAGTCGAGGAAAATACTGGAATCGCCAATAAGGGCAAGGATCAAGGCATCCATCTCAGGCTCCCTGAAGGCACAGTCGTGAGTACCACCATTCTTCTGAGTGCACTCGAAACGTCCGGGGCCTTTAATGGATTGGTCGAGGAAGTCGGTGAGATCAATGGATCCATCCTTGCCGCAGAGCATTCGATCGGGAACACAACTGCATTTGATCTTGTTGCACTTGTACGACGTTGTGTTTTTGGCCTCTTGCCAGTCGGCGCTTGAGTCGCACTCGGAGAGGTGGCAATAGAAAGACTCGGTAGCATCAACCCAGACTAGATAGCAGAGTTAGCAGCATGAACGATAATGGTAGCGGTGTAGCCCACATTGGAAATCACAGGTCTTGTCCTCCTGCTTGCAGGTGAATGTCACCTCGGGACGCTGCTTGCCGAGCAGCGTGGTGATCTTCTCGTTGGTGACATCGCACATCTGATAGTTGTGGTTGACAACTTCGCCGTTGTGGTAGCAGACGCCACCCTCGCCATTCTCCATCAATGCGTTACAGGCCTTGTTGTCGGTACAGACGTTGCAGTTGATTCCGGTCCAGCCTTCGTCACATTTGCAGGATCCGCCAGAGCGCATGGGTCGGTCTTTTCCTCGAGCAAGAGAGCCGCAAACTAGACAGGAGTTAGCGATATTTCTCGGATGAGGACAGCAACGGAAGAGGGGTCGTACGGGGCTGGAGACAGTCGTCGCCGCCAAATCCCTCTGGGCAGTCGCATTTGCCGTTGAACTCGTTGCAGCCAGCATATTGCGCGCATGTATGGGCCGGGAGGAGACAGTTGAAGCTGCCCAGTGCCTCTGTTAGCTATATGACGCTGCAGAGATGGAAAGCGTCGCGACGTACCAAGGAGGACATCCATCTGCGCGATCTCCCATGAGGGCCATCTGGGCGCGCAGTAGATCCGTTTGCGAATAACTCGTGTTATACCCCATCACGAGGCCAGGCAGAATTGCCACGGCCCCAAGGAGGAGACTCCTCAATCCAGAGGGAGCCATGACTGCAGCGACGTCGATACGATGCAGTTCGGTGATGGAGCGATAACGATGCGAGGAGTTGAGGTGACGACGATCAGAGTGATGGGCGCCCGCGACCGGGATAAGCTATTTGGCCGATGGTGGCCCCCGCGTCATGTTAGGCACCCGACCGAGGCAGGTACGGCAAACGTGCTTGCACCAATGACCAATGACCATCCAGCCAACCAGCCAACCAGCCTCCGAAGAGGGACCTTCCGCCGAAGCGTCGAGACATGAGTGGTTCACACAGCCACACATTTATGGACCTCATGACTCGAATGGAGCTATCCACCTTCCCCAACCCCAGCTATCTAGCCAGGAAGACGAACCATGAGAACAGACTTGGCAGTTAACATCTGACCTTTGAAAGGCGGGGGTGGCCAATGGGGTTTGAAGCTTTTAGCCGTGATGGATATAAACCCGCAATCAGGAAGGGGCATCAGGATGATAGATAAGAGTCTGTTTTCGTTCAACAAGGTCAATTGAGCGCGACGAAACGTGAAGGTGTTTCATGCCTGAGACTCCTGGAAGCAGAACTCGTGACGTCATGGATCTCCTACATAATCGATGATTCGGAGCAAGCGAATGAACGGCCGTTTGCATTCTCATGACGCCAGTTTTGCCAACCCACGACATGTCATAGATAACCGCAAGTGAACCGTGATGCATACAGTATCAAATCCACACTTGCTCCCCAGCCACGGAGCGGTGAGTAATTTGGGGTGGCTGGCTTGTTTTCCTCGCCGCTTTCTTACCCTACATTCGTCATTACACTGTGTCCTGCTGCGTCTTTCTAACCTCAACTCATATCCGGACACTGCAATGCGAATTTGGCTCTGGGTGATATTATGACTATCCGTAGGATCAAATCAGTTAGTGGTACGGTTTTATCCTCGTGCTTCGTGAAACTGCTAGCACATGTCTTGGCCAGGACCTGTGGGTACATAGTTAACCACAAAGCAGCTCATCCAAGCAGCAACGGATAATGCCCACTCAACCCAGAGTCATATCGGCAGCCTATGCGTACCATGCCGCATTGGTTGGTCCTTGACCCTCCAGAGGGCAAGGCAGTAAATTACGGAGATATATGACGAAAGCCTGAGACGATGAGGTAATACAAATAGGTGGAAGGGTTGAACACAACGAAAACTCCATACGTGTGTACAGCCTATGAGAAAAGGCGAGTGACTTTGGACCCCAGGAAAGCAACCCCGAGGAAGGCCGCCGAGGCAAGAAACTCCGAATAAAGCTCCACGAGTGGAGGCATGATTGGGCAGCACCCCCCCCCCCCCGGATCCATACTCCATTCAGCAGGGCGTATCTATGGTTGTGGAGAAGCAGCCAGTAATTAACCTTCAAGCATTGGGAAGGGCGTGGAAAGGCGCGCCTTTTAAGGAGATGAGGCTTTGGATTGACACGATCCAATCCAAGTTCTGTCATTCTGGAGATGATTCCATGTCTGAGTGTCGCTGGACTCATGAGATAACAAGCCCAAAGGCGTCTGAAGGCGGGGTTTGCATTTGCTCCACACGTCTGCTAATGGATATCTATATCAGGGCTCACATCGAAGCCAACTTCAAGTTGAGCTGAGGCTGTAGATTCAGACAAAGATCAACAACATCATAGCAATCATGGTTCGCATCACCCCCTTCGCCGTCGAGCAATGGATGGATGAGTATGAGACGACGCCAAACGTCCTCAACATTGCCGAGACATGCGCCGCTTCTGTATCCATTGACGACCTGGTTGGTCTGTCAAAGGACCCAACGGCTCCAGGTCCCATCGATACAAGCATCAAGCTCACCTACGGACCTATTCCCGGAACTCGGACGTTGAGGGAGCGAATTGCTGCTCACTGCAGCACAGAGGAGACGCAGCTGGCGGCCGAGGACGTTGTCATCACCCAAGGCGCGATCGGTGCCAACTTTCTGTCACTCTACACCCTCGTAGGACCTGGAGACCATGTAGTCTGTGTCTACCCAACTTACCAGCAACTCTACGATGTTCCTCGGAGTGTCGGTGCTGAAGTTACGCTGTGGAGGCTGCGCGCGGAGGAGGGTTTTGTCCCCAATGTCGATGAATTGGCCAGCCTGATCAAGGAGAACACCAAGGTATGAATGAAGAAGACCGGAAAGCCCTTGAGGAGACGCTGACGAAGCTGCCAGATGATCATCATAAACAACCCCAACAACCCCACAGGAGCCCCAATTTCGACCGACGTCGTGCAGCGCATTGCCCGTGTGGCGGAAGAGAAGGGTATCATCCTCTTCTCGGATGAGGTCTACCGCCCGCTCTTCCACGGCGGGGCCCTGGGAGAAATTGAAGTACCGCTGCCGGCAACTACACTCGGATACCAGAAGACTGTTGTCACTGGCTCCATGTCCAAAGGGTATGCGTTGGCCGGTATCCGAGTGGGATGGGTTGCAAGCAGAGACAAGTCCATCATCTCGGCCATCATGTCAGCACGCGACTATACCACTATCAGCGTTTCCCAGATAGATGACCAGGTCGCAAGCTATGCTCTCTCGCCAGCTGTCCGGCCATCGCTTGTTGAACGCAACATGACCCTGGCAAGGACCAACGCAAAGCTGTTGAAGGAATTTGTCGAGCGCCACAAGTCGGTGTGCTCATGGGTTGAACCTAGAGCCGGAACGACGGCCTTTATCCGGTTCTCCAAGAACGGCGAGCCCGTGAACGACGTCGACTTTTGCCTGGATTTGTTGGACAAGACCAAGATCTTGTTCTGCGCAGGCTCGCGCTGCTTTGGAGGCGATGAGGATTTCAAGGGCTATGTTAGGATGGGATACGTCTGTGAGACAGAAGTGTTGGTCGAGGGCCTGAAGAGGCTTGGCGACTACATTGACAGCAACCTGTCGTAGATAAGAGAGAGCATGAAATGACACCATCAAAAGACTTCAGATCAGGGACCTGTCGCGTGTTGAAACAACTTCCATGCCGGCACCGGAAAGCATCGAAGAGATTTGGACAGGCGTGGGGCTGAACGGATAGCGGCAAGCACTCGGCCGAGGCGTCGTCAGCCATCTCTAGCTCGTCCAACTAATTCACGGCATGTGGGCGTGCTCCGTATGCGGGTGCAAATTGCTGAGAGAGAGGCGAAGAGAGGCGAGGACAGGGCTAATCGCGTCAATTAGTTAATCGAGGCTCTATCGTCTGTTTGTCCCGTACCAGGAAACTGGGTCAGAGGCTGACAGTCGTCCAATATGAAGGCGCTGAAGATCATTTCTTGGCCGTCTCACCCGCGTCAAAACAGCCGGTGCCAATTTCAGCTCGACACTCGAGGCACGCATCAAGCGCGCCACGGGACCAGCCGACAAGTCGACGGTAATTAGGCGCGGTCGCCGATGCAAGTACTGTACGGATACGACACACCGAATAATATAGATTTGATAGCGAGAAAAAAAGCAGAAATCTTACGGCTCATCCGACCGACCATGCCGGATGAACGAACATGACCCCGGGCCTCGTAATTCCTGGCACCCGCCCGCCCAGACGACGATGACGACTCCTCCGCGCTCACGCCTTCCAGGGGTCCACGAGGCATCTTGGCGCTAATGTCCGGAGAAGACTGGAAAGTACCTTTCGTCTGTCGCTCGTTGCCGAACAAGAGGGTTGCTTGCGTGGCCCTCGTGCCGTTTCTTCCATCTCGTCCACCTCCTGTGAATTCGATTCTTCTTTTGCTGACTGTCGTTGCCCTTGATTCGCCCATCATATCTCGGCCCCCCTGTTATTTCTATTCTTCATTATCCTCCTCGTCCGTCCCTTCTTGTCCCATGCTCCACCGCAGCATACCTCTCCTCGGGTCCTTTACCCTGTGTTTCTTTGCTTGGTGTTTCATGAGACATCCTGCTGTGTCCTAGGCTGCCACTCGCTCTGCGCCTCTCTGCACAACTCGACAACTATCTACGATTCGACAACCCCCCCTTCCCTCTGCAGGAGAGAAAGTATTGGCCCCTCTGGTATCGACTGGCTGGCACTACGCCCGTCTGACTGCCCTATGGAGGAGGGTGGCGTTTGTCCACTCAGCGCCATTCCTAAACCTATTCCACCCTGCCCTGGGAGATATTGCTACCTGCACCTGCGATGAAGCCGTGGTCTGTGGGCGCTTGCTTGGTTTCGACATGGGGCGTCGTGCAAGCGCAAACCGTACAATGGAACGTTGAAAACCATCGCCATATCCCCCGGAGCTTGAGTCGCCGCTCACAGTCGACTTTTGAAGAGGTTGTTGAGAACAAGAGATCAGCGGGAGGTTATTTTTCGGAAATCGCTGTTGGAAACCCACCTCAAAACATCACCCTTCAGCTGGATACTGGGAGTAGCGATGTGTGGTTCCCTTGGAGTTCCGCAGATATCTGCAAAGAAACCTCCAAGGGTGGATGCCCCTTTGGAAGCTGTAAGAACCTCACTATTCCACATGTGGCCTGCACCTCCGTTACTGACGGTTGACGACAGTTAACCCCGACAAGTCGCGTTCATTTAAGCATGTCGGCCCCGGCTTGTTCGACATTACCTTTATAGACGACAGCTACGCAAAGGGTGACTATTTTGTCGATCGCTTTGAGTTTGGCGGCGCAGTCATCAAGAACCTGACCATGGGTCTGGGGGTCGATACCGACATCCGTTTTGGACTAATTGGCATGGGTTACGCCATGAATGAGGCTGTGAGGGATACCGAGGATGTCATCTATCCAAACCTCCCTGTCGCCATGTGGCAAGGAGGCTACATCAGTACCATCGCTTACAGCTTGTGGCTCAATGACCTCGATGCCAGCTCTGGAAACATTTTATTCGGGGGTGTCGACACGGCAAAGTACGTTGGAAACCTGACTCGCATCAATGTTCTACCAATACAAGGCCACTACCTCCACTTCCTCGTCGCCTTGACCTCGCTGGTCGCTCGCAGTCCCAGTGGAACCGACACCCTCACCTCGGATAGCTTTCCTATCAAGGCGGTGCTCGATTCGGGAACCACTCTTACCTATTTGCCCCAGGATATCACTCATGAGATCTGGGAGGAGGTCGGCGCCGTGTATTCATCCACGTACGATGCAGCTGTGTTACCATGCTCCCGTGGTAAACACCCGGGTAACTTTACCTTTGGATTCGCCGGGCCTGATGGCCCTCGCATCACTGTGGCCATGGACGAGTTGGTCATCGATCTGAACGATGGGCAGCAAACACCCACCTTCGAATCAGGGGCATTCGAAGGTGAGTTGCTCTGCTATTTTGGGATCCAGAACGATTCAAGCTCCATTTCCATTCTGGGGAACACCTTTCTTCGATCCGCTTACGTCGTTTACGATCTGGTCAACAATGAGATTGGAATCGCGACGACCGACTTCAATGCCACCAAGAGCGAAATCATGGAATTTAAAAGCTACGGCGCTACGATACCGTCTGCGACGGTAGCACTCAATCAGCAAAGAGCGACCGAAACGCCCGAAGCCACCGAGAACAAGTTCACTGCCGCCGATGGATTCCAGAAGACTGAAGGCGACGATGATGATGATGATGATGATGGTGACGACGACGACGACGACGACAACGCTGCATCTCTCCTGACTCCTTCTGGAACCAACACAGCGCTGGTCGCCGCGGCAGTGAGCTTCATGCTCATTGGAGGAGGAACTTTTTCAATCCATATCTTGTAGTGGGATGCTGAGAGGTTGGCTGCATAACATAAAACGGCGAAGAGTTCATTGGCTGGCGTTTCCATACTAAGGGTTGGTTGAGTTGAAGATGGGCTGATTTCGGGCGTTTCAACGGAGTAAGGGATTCATCAAGCACTAAGGCGCATTGGGCGGTAAAACTCCTACAAATGATACCAAAAACTACGATGAAAAGAATAGAATTAGCATACAAATGTTTCCAAACCAAAGAATTCGACCCAAGCTACCACTGACTTTTATTGAACTGAACTGAACCGAACCGGGTGGTCGGCAGGACTTTAACTTACAGGGCCCTTGACCGTTGGCGGGAATTAAGTTCTGATGGCGAATCAGGAAGCCGCGTGCACGTGCGGCGCCTGCCACTCCCGAAGAAAAAAGTTTCCCAATGGGCCGCTGATCATTAGCAACCCTCTCCCCAACTTCTTCGTTGGAGTCCGAATATTGCAAAATGAGGGCAACGAGGGCCGCCAGATGGCTCAATTGCCGTCTGCTATTCGGCACCCAGCAGCCGAGCTGTGGTAGCCACCTCTTCAACGTCTCCCCCGCTGCCCCGGCCTGGGAGGGTCGACGAGCCTTCAGCCAGACCAAGCGCACCTGCAGTGCTGCGCAAGAAGCGTGAGAAGCCAATTGATCCCCTTACAGTACTCGACACATTGCTGATGCCTTCGATTAGTCTCAAGAAGGCCCAGGAGGACGCTGCGAGCTTGACACCCGAGTATGTCGCTGCCAACATGGACCCCGAAGAGGCCAAGCGTCTGTCTCGAGTCCGTAACATCGGTATTGCTGTATGAGCATGATGCCCCTCGCCGAATCGCCCCCCTCGCTGACCCAATTCGACAGGCGCACATCGACAGTGGAAAGACCACCGTCAGTGAGCGAGTTCTGTTCTACACCGGCCGAATCAATGCGATCCACGAGGTGCGAGGCAAGGATGCCGTCGGCGCCAAGATGGACTCGATGGAACTCGAGAGAGAAAAAGGCATCACCATCCAATCTGCGGCTACTTTCGCCGACTGGAAGAAAACGGAAAACGGCAAAGAGGAAACCTACCACTTCAACCTGATTGATACCCCCGGTCACATCGATTTCACCATTGAGGTCGAGCGAGCTCTCCGAGTCCTCGACGGTGCCGTCATGATTCTGTGCGCTGTTAGCGGCGTACAGTCTCAGACCATCACAGTCGACCGTCAAATGAAGCGTTACAACGTCCCCCGAATCTCCTTCGTCAACAAGATGGACCGAATGGGTGCCAACCCCTGGAAGGCCGTCGAGCAGATCAACACCAAGCTCAAGATTCCTGCCGCTGCTATCCAGGTTCCCATTGGTGCTGAGGACGAGTTCCAAGGCGTTGTCGATCTTATCAACATGCAGGCTATCTACTTCGAGGGTCCCCGTGGTACCAAGGTTCGCGTCACCGATCAGATTCCTGGCCCCCTCCAGGAGCTTGTCAACGAGAAGCGCCAGGCCCTCGTTGAGAAGCTCGCCGATGTCGACGATGAGATTGCCGAACTGTACCTCGAAGAGCAGGAGCCCACCAACCAGCAGATCAAGGATGCCGTCCGTCGTGCCACCATTGCCCGTGCTTTCACACCCGTCATGATGGGCTCTGCCCTTGCCGATAAGGGTGTTCAGCCCATGCTCGACGCTGTCTGCGATTTTCTGCCCAACCCTGCCGATGTCGAGAACACGGGTCTGGACAAGTCCAACGATGAGAAGACTGTGAAGCTGGTTCCCTACAACTCTCTGCCCTTCGTCGGTCTTGCCTTCAAGCTTGAGGAGAACAACTACGGCCAGCTCACCTACATCCGAGTCTACCAGGGCAAGCTCACCAAGGGTTCCTACCTGTTCAACTCCCGAACCGACAAGAAGGTCCGAATTCCCCGTATTGTCCGCATGCACTCCAATGAGATGGAGGATGTCTCTGAGGTCGGTGCCGGTGAGATCTGCGCCGTCTTTGGCGTCGACTGTGCCTCCGGTGACACCTTCACTGATGGCGGTCTCCCCTACACTATGTCTTCTATGTTCGTCCCTGATGCCGTCATGTCGCTCTCTATCAAGCCCAAGCGAACTGGCGATGCCGACAACTTCAGTAAGGCCATGAACCGATTCCAGCGCGAGGATCCTACCTTCCGCGTTCACGTTGACCCCGAGAGCGAGGAGACCATCATTTCTGGTATGGGTGAGCTGCACCTTGAGGTTTACGTCGAGCGCCTCAAGCGAGAGTACAAGACCGAGTGTGTCACTGGCCAGCCCCGTGTTGCCTACCGCGAGACCATTGCTCACAAGGCTGACTACGACTTCCTGCTCAAGCGACAGAGCGGTGGTCCTGGTGACTTTGCCCGTGTTGCTGGTTGGATCGAGCCTAACGACAAGCCTGACGAGAACCATTACGAGTCTCAGGTCGTCGGTGGTCATATCCCCGACAAGTTCCTGTCTGCTTGTGCCAAGGGTTTCGATGTTGTTTGTGAGAAGGGTCCTCTCCTGGGCCACAAGGTTATTGGTGCCAAGATGATTGTCAACGATGGTGCCACCCACGTTACTGATTCTTCCGATTACGCCTTCAACCTGGCCACCCAGATGGCTTTCCGAAAGGCCTTCAACGATGCTGGCGGCCAGGTTCTCGAGCCCCTGATGAAGACAACCATCACCGCCCCCAACGAGTTCCAGGGCAACATTCTGATGCTCATGAACAAGCGCAACGCCACTATTCACGACACCGACATTGGCAGCGAGGACTTCACCCTCATTTGCGACTGCAGTCTGAACGCCATGTTTGGCTTCAGCTCCCAGCTTCGTGCTGCCACTCAGGGCAAGGGCGAGTTCAGCATGGAGTTCAGCCACTACGCCCCGGCTCCTCCTCATCTGCAGTACGTATCCCCTTAATGATTGACACGAGTAACATGATGTTAACAACCTCTACAGGAAGGAGTTGGTTGCCAAGTACCAGGCCGAGCTCGAGGCCAAGCGAACCAAGTAAGATGGTTGTAGAGTAAGAGATGTAATGGCCGAGCACATAGATGTGACGGCCATGGGAGGCACAACGGACGCCGTGCCGTGTTGTAAAATACATGTGGATGAGTGTGTATGATCTTGTAACATATTACCATGGATGCTGAGATGCTATTGGTTTGGGACACGAAGAAGTCTATCACGCACTTAGACGAATGGTAAAACCTGGATAGGGATTACTGCCATAGATAGGCAGTGGGAAACGATGGGCAAAAACGAAGGAGTATAGAATATACAATCCCCTCTAGACAGACTTTTGTAATTGTCTATTTTTTTGGTGTTGAAACTCCTAAACTGCATTCAATTGCCGGCTACTTATATCCTTGGAGCACAGCAACATTGATCTGAACTAGGTATCCAACTTTTGGGGTATTCTTACAGACGTCGGAGAATGTCGGCGATAACCTCCTCGGTGCTAGCCTTGCCACCCAGGTCAGGGCTCAGGAGCTGACCGTCCTCAAGGTTGCCATCAACAGCAGCGTAGATCTTGGCAGCGGCCTCCTCCTCGTTGAGGAACTCGAGCATCAGAGCAGTAGATCGGAGAGTGGCAATGGGGTTGGCAATGCCCTGGCCCTGGATGTCAGGGGCGCTGCCGTGGCAAGGCTCACCAATGGCGAAGCCCTCACCGACGTTGGCGCTGGGGACGAGACCCAGGCTGCCAACGAGGGCAGCAGCGCCGTCGGAGAGAATGTCACCGTACAGGTTGGGGGCGACGATGACATCGTAGTCCTCGGGCTGGCGGAAGAGCTTGTAGACCATGGAGTCGACAATCTGCTCCTCGACGGCGACAGAGGAGTACTTGGGGTCCGCGAGGGCCTTCTTGGAGGTGGCGCGGAAGAGACCATCGGTCTGGGACAGAACGTTGGACTTGTGGGTGATGGTGACGAGGGGAGACTTGTGGATGCTGGCGGCACCGGCATCGCGGATCTTCTGGCGACGGAGGGCAATGTCACCAGCCATGGCGGCGATGCGGAACGAAGCCTTCTCCGAGATGCGCTTGATGGCCTCGGCAACCTTGCCCTCGGGGGTCTCGTGGGTGGTCTCCTGCTTGACGTACAGATCCTCAGTGTTCTCGCGGACAATGACCATGTCGATGGGCTTGGCGGCGGTCAGGACGGTCTTGACGGGGCGGACGTTGGCGTAGAGGTCGAGCTTCTTGCGCAGGGCGACGATGGGGCTGGAGTAGCCCTTGACGGCCTGGGTGGGCGAGCTCACGGCGCCGAACAGGGCGCCGTCGCACTCATTCTTGAGGACCTCGACGGTCTTGTCGGGGAGGGCGGCGCCGGTCTGCTCAAAGGCCTCAAAGCCGGCCTTGAGGTCGACAAAGTCAAACTTGAGGCCGAGAGAGGCGGGGAGGGCCTCGAGGATGCGGCGGCCGGCGGGGATGACTTCCTTGCCGATGCCGTCACCGGGGATGAGACCTGAAATAAGAATTTGTCAGCTGGCCACGATCTATCTGAGCTCGTATCAGGGCTACGCACCGATTCTGAGGGTTCGGAGGGACATGGTGGGCGCAATTGAAGGTGGAGAGGTTGTCAAAGTTTCGTCGTCCGAGGACCGGAGATGGATAAGAAAACCAACGGTTTTTTTTTGGTGGTGTCGGGGAAAATTGGCCGGCTGTGAATAACGCCGGACCGGGGGAGCAAGGTTTACAGCGAGTTTTGGCGATGACAACGCCAGAGCTTGGATCAATATTGCTTCTTGATATTTTATCTTCATCCCTTGAAGGATATATGGAATATATTTTGTCTTTATGGGTGTATTCCGATCACGGTGCACAAGACTCATTCATCCAGTATGTGATGTTGGGCCAAGCCTTCCAGACAGGCCACTTCCCTTCAGTAACTGACTCCTGTATGCTCCGGACTTGAGCGTCGCTCTTACGACTCTCTCCAACCAAAAGACGCAGGGACTGTCGAATGATCGAATCTTGTCAGCTGTCGTTTATTCCTTGGTCTCAACCTCTTGAGCGAGAGAGAGCTCGACCCCAAGGCCAGTCAATGAATGTGGGGGAACAAGAGCAATAAGAGACAGGCGACCCCACATGAGCTCATGCCATCAAAGGTCATGTTGGAGCAGCAGCAGCAAATGAGCTCGCCTGTCTGGCCAACAGAGGGGCGTAGCTTGCCTTGTCAAGACTCAACGATGGAGCTTCTGGAATCTCTTTGGGGAAATATGTCATTTCCACGGGGCGAGGCCGAGTAGGGGACCTGAGCTGGAGAGCAGAAGCGGAGGAATGGGAAATAGGGGTACGGCGGCGCGAGAGAGCCCAGTGAGAGGACCAGAGTGGCCCAGGAACCGATCATCTGCCATTGGCTCACAACCTGCTAGTTTACGGTCGGTCCGTCCCTTGTCGAGTTGATCTTGGGTCATTTCGACTGACTGGTTGGTTCGGTGAGGCACGGCCGGTACATAGACATTGACTGCGCTGCACGCACTGCACTGCACATTGCATGCCTGTCTGACCTTGATATGCCTTGTTTAGCACACCAGCGCATCCAGGTGGATCAAGTTAGTTAGTGTTGTAGACGCAGACGCAGGCTGATTGGGGTGCATGAATCCTCCTCCCTCAACGTGTCAGCTCTAAGACGGCGCCTTTGTCTCCCTCTGTTTCAAAGCCCGTCCATCCATCCCTCGATGGTAGATACAACGTTGAAACTGAGAGGACACCTGGTTTGTTGGCCGGACAGGCTGCCAGAGTTGCTGGGCCGCCCAGCCAGCCATGATCGGTGGGAATTTCGGATTTCCTCATCATGGGCAATTTAATGTCCCCGGCTAAACCTGAAGTGAACGAGATCCATCCGGTGCCTCATTTCGACTGGGCCCCTGCCCGTACCTGGAGCATACCTTGCCTGGGTCCCCTTTAGACCTAACCCATCTGTGGCCGTCTATTGAATTATGATGCGGCGGGTACGAGCTCATAGCTTGTGTCGAGTCGTCGACATGTCACCGAGCAACCTACCTTGGTGGTTGGCTGGATAGAATGATATTGGGGGGTCCGCGACGGCCTCTTGTTTCTCTGGAAGCACCGGTTTCTCTGGGAGCAGCGTGTTTACCGAGGAGTCTTATGGAATGACGATAGGTTGCTTGCTTCGACCTCGGCGTCTCGTCGACCAACGATAGGCACGTCCGTCACGGCAACGTGCAGCGCAGCACAGCGCCTGAAGGCGATGCCCGACCCCATCCTTTGATCTTGACCCCCTATTATTCTGCAACGGCCCAGCGCAACATAACCAGCACCACCCGACGGGACTCCCAGTCCCTGGTCCTCAACCTCCACTTCACCTCCCGAATCCAGGCCCCCCGTGGAACTGGACGGATACATCGACTGGCAGGTACCGCGTGGACTCTGAAACGCATGCACGAGTACCTCGCTAGCCCAGCTCCGAGAGGTACCCCCTGTCGGTCGGCCAGGCCCCTCAATCCACTAACAAGCCCCCGAGCTCCCCATCCAGCCTGTGCCGTGTGTAGGTACCTGTCCATGAGTGGTGTACCGGTGCAGTGCCTGTGCGACCGCCGGCGGATGGTCTGCCGCTCATAACCAGACAACACCTCATCCCATCCCATCCCAACCCATCCCCAAACTTATCACATCAATCCCCTCGGACCTGCGCTCTCCTGCTGAACTGTACGACCCCTTCAAAGACCTCGAGGTCTCCCCGGCCGAGCCCTACCTTGCTCTCACCTTCGCAACTCCAACTCGTCTCGAGAGAGCCCTCAGCAAGCAAGCAACCATGAGTCAGGTCAAGAACCTGCGTGCCATGTTCGAGGGCAAAGGCGACACGAGCCCGCCCGACAGAGGCCGATCGTCCGGCGCGTCCACTCCCGTCCCAGGTACGACTACTCGACCCGCTTCCGCATCCTGACGGCAATATCATGAACTTGATATTTTGCTTTCTTTTTGAGCGCACTGCTGCAATTTGCTGCTTGCATTCAATCAAAGGAAAGCCGTTCAGGTTGCTCTAGTTCCAGTTCCAGCTGTTTCGGCCTTTTTGGCTCTTCCTGCCCTGGAGCTGTCCGCACTAGTCTCCAGCCCTTCCCCCCCAACAACACCTGGGCACACTCATACCGTGTCCTTCTTTTTTTTCCCCTTGAACCCCTTGCTGATCAAAAAAACTTGTTTTTGTCTCCACAGGCGCAACCAACGGAGTCGAGTCACCTCGTCCGCTTTCAAAAGTTAGAACCAATTTTGTCGCTGTCGAAAAGGACGGAAGGATAGGTCTGCGAAGAGACCCCAGCCACGAATCTAGCGTTTCTCGTCGTCGATTAAGCATGGAGACCGACACCGAATCCGTTTCTACTGTCCCTGACAAGGCCCCCGTGGCTGCTGAGGAGGTCACGCGAGTGAACAAGCCATTCCTGCACGAGGCGATCCCGGAATCGCCTCGCCAGCCTGTCGAAGCCCCCAAGACGCCCGTCGAGGAGGTCGCCGCTGTCCCAGACCAGCCCAGCATCACCCCTGAGAAGCAGGCAGATGAAGAAGTGTCTGCGCCCCCATCGCAGCCTGCGGAACCTGTGCCAGCTTCCCCAACGAAAGAAAAAAGGCAGACACCACCTCCTGCAGCTACAGCTGTCAACGGCAAGCCCAAGCCTGAGAAGGCCAAGGGGCCAGCTTCTGCAGCCCCTGCAAAGGCCAATGCCCCCAGGAAGACGGCTACTCGACCAAACACAATCTCAACCAAAACCTCGACCGCCACGAAAGCTCCAGCCAAGTCTCCCGCTGCCACAAAGACTCCTACGAGCGCTACCCACAAGCCCGATCACAAAATCGAACACAAGCCCGAACATAAGCCAGCAACAAAGGCTCATGAGAGGCCCGCCCCGAGGAAGGAAACGAGGCCGGCATCCAGGACTGGCCCTTCTTCGCTCACTCGGCCTACCGCTGCCAGTGCTAGCAAGAAGCCTCAGCCGCTGAAGCCTGTGGCTAGTGAGACTGGCTTCGTCAAGCCGAAGCCAAAGTCCCCTACGAAACCGGTTCATTTGCCTGCTTCCCTCATGGCTCCAACTGCATCCTCTGGTGCCAAGTCAGGCCGTCCCTCGGCCAGCTCCCAGAACCTCCATGTCCCTGCTCGCCCTCATAGCAGGGCGAGCGCGACAGGAACAAGCACTACCGCTGGCAAGACGATCAAGCGTCAAAGCTCGACCATCAACCGTCCACGACCAAGCTTGGGACCTCCTCCCAAGAAGGCCGATGACCATCCCGTTGGCAAGAAGGAAGCTCACGTCGATGAAGGCTTCCTGGCCCGTATGATGCGACCCACGCAAGCCTCGTCATCAAAGACGACCGAAAAGGTCCCCACCACACCTCCTAGAAGGACTGCCCAGCGCTCTTCATCGGGCGCCGAACACACCTCACGACGCGAGAGCAGCACCAAGCCTCCAGGAAGCGCCAGGAAGCCTCTGAAGAAGCACCCTGAGCCGAAGCCTGCGGCCAAGTCTGCGGACTCAGAGAAGTCTGCCACAGCTACTACCCCCACGCCTCCTGAGGAGGAGGTTTCTCAGCCTCCTAAGCCAGAGACCCCTGAGCTCACAGTCGATGCCCCCAAGGAGTCTGAGGCAACTAGCACCACGGACGACATGAAGAAGCCTGAGGTGGAGCCTGCTGTTGAAGAACCCACGGCTGAGGTTGAGGCTGCCGCCACTGAGCCTCGGGAAGTTGTCGAACCTGCCCAGCCCGAGGCCGAGGCTGCCCAACCGCAGGAGATTCCCGAGGAGCCTGTTCATGAGGAGGCGAAGGAGGAGGTCCGACCCGTGACCCCTGAGCAACAGAAGGAGGAGACTGCTCCCGTGACCCCTGAGCAACAGAAAGAGGAGACTGCTCCCGTAGAGGTTCCCGAGACTCCCGCAACCGAGAAGACCGAGGAGGTTGCTGAACAGGCCGTCGATGATGAGCCCAAGCAGTCGGCTCCCGCTCCTGAGCCGGAGGCTAAGAAGGAGAACTCTGATGTTGTTCCCCTACTGGAGGAGGACTCTGTGCAGGCTCCTGTAGAGGAAACACAAGAGACTTCCGTGGCCTCCGAGCCTGAGGTCGAGGCTAAGGCGGATACCGAGACTGAGGCCAAGGCGGAGGTGATCCCTCTGTTGGAGAAGGAATCCGAGCCCGTCGTGGAGACGGAAACAGTTGAGAAGCAGCCCGTCGAGAACGAGACAACAGCCCAGATTGATACCAAGGAAGACGTCAAGGCAGAGGATGAGGACGAGGTCCAGGAAGAGACCAAGGAGGAGGCCAAGATTGATGCTGCCGTGAGAGAGGAGGATACCACCGCGGAAGAGCAAGTCAACGAGAAGAAGCAAGAGGCCGAGAGTGTTGCCAAGGCGGATTAAACTGAATACCTACTAGATTGCGGAAGATGCAAAGCGGTTATTTTGGTCATTATTATTGAGCAGAAGGGGATGTACTTTTTAAGCTGTTGTATAGATACCTGTTTAAGCGAAGGCGAATGGTGATTTTACCGCATCTTGTAAAAAGCATACGCAAACAACATGGCGGAATAACAAGATTTGGCGGGCAATAGTTGGTTACTCATTGGATGTTGAGATTTTTGATACGCAAGCGCCCTTTCCAGGGCATTCATTCATTCCATCTAGTGGTAGTTATACAGGCTTTCCCTCTTTATCGTATCACACGAAGCTCTCTGGCCCCATTCACATACAGCCATCCATATTCGACATAACCCAAGCATACCCGCTCATGACACTCGGCACATTAACAGGCCGCCCTGTTTTCGAGCCAGCGCCTCTCGGGCCTCGAGCACACCCCTCGATGTTGAGACAAACATGCACTCTCCCAGGTTCAGCCCCGGCACGACGCCTCCGTCCACCTTTGTCGGGAACCCCCTCGTCAGCCTGGCGAGCTCACTGATATTCGCCGTCATGATGCGCTTGGGGGTGCTGATGGCGTTGGCCTTGCCGAGCACGGGCTTGCCGTCCCAGTACTTGAGGCCGAGCCACAGGCGCATGCTGGCGACGTTTGCGTTGGTGACGGGCACGGGTTCCTGAGAGACCATCTGCTCGAGGGTCGGCGGGTTGGGGCCCGCGCGGTAGACGGCCGAGAAGAAGCCAGAGCGGTGCAGGGCTAGGGCGAGCTGCAGGTTGTACTTGCAGTTCTTGACCGACGTGATGCCCAGGCGGGCCTTGGAGGCGTTTTGGAGGTGCGAACACATGTTCGCGACGTTGAGGATGGAGGGCATGGTGGACGAGGTTCGTGGGTGGTGGTGATATGGCGTGAAGAAGAGTTTGAGAGAATCGGGGGGGTTCGATTGAGTCGGCGAGTCGTTCGGTTCGTCTGGATATACACAGGACTTGTTAGAGAATGTTCCTTGCGACTGCTATCCCGGAGGGTTGACAACCCACCTCGTCGTATATACCAAGTCTAGGCCGGAATTCCAAGATCAGAAATTACCAATTGGCCAGAAACAATTCTTCCGCCGCCAGCTGTCAAGGGTTCAAAGCGACGGAGGTCCGGGGGGCTATCACGTTGAGGTCCGTCGAGCGTGGTATGTCTGCAAGTCGGTTCCAAAATTTCAGAGTTGAGAGGATGACTAAGCGAGGAGCTTTGGGAGAGGTGATCGATATGTGCATAATTCTCATTGCTGCATGGTCGTGGACATTTGGGAACTACATCCTCAGAAGAACAATTGGAAACTAATGGGATGTTTTAGGATTGATACTGGTATTCTAGGAGAGTTTTGGAGAAGGTAGGAAGGATAAATCTGTGGTGAGGCTCCAACACTTTGCCTCACTCTGGCAACCTCGTGAGCCATACTCAAGCAACTTCAGCCAATGTGGTCACAGAATGCACAGACGAGAACACAGGCAGTATAACGAACAATAGACAATAGGCATCAACTTTTGTGATTATACAAGACGTGCTCCCCGTTCCGTTAACCCGAGGTGGCTGACCATTTTGGTGTGCGTCACCAATTGGTCGCGTGACTCAATCAATGTCTATCGTACAAGTTTTTCTTAGATGCTGGTAAACGCTTCCTTGCGGCCGACCGGCCGCTCCAAATGCCTGAATGAGAGGGGGGAAGCACGCTATGAATGAGTAGAGAAGTCACGGCACTCTCAAGCGTGGTCGCCTAGGTGCCGGAGTCCGTGGATGATGTGGGCAAGCGACCGGCGATACTTGTAACCAAATACAGCTGCGGTGACGAACAAAGGGCTGGCTATGAGAGTAAAGAAACTCCGGACCAGGACCTTGCCTTGGGCGTCGCTCTTCTTGATGACGTCCAGGTAGCCTTCGTTGCTGAAGCTCACTCGAGAGTACTTGGTCTGCCATCCCATTCGGGGGAAGTGGACGCTCATAAACTCCTCGAGGAACTTGCGGAGTCGGTATCGCCGCGAGAGAACCGAGGATCTCATCTCGACGTAGTTTTGCAGGGCGAGGTCGTTGATTGCGTGCGCGTCGAACGGACGGACCGCTGAATACTCTGCTAGAGCTAGAGATCTCTCAAAGGCGGCCGCAGTTGAGGTTGTCGTCGATTGGTTGGAAGGGTCATTTGACTCTTCAATCTGGGCATGCTTGTCCAGAATCGAAAACAGAATCCGCACGTCTTCCATCCCCGCGTTCATGCCCTGACCGTAGAAGGGCACCATGGCATGGGCCGCATCGCCGACGATGACGCAGGAAGAGCCATGGTGATACGGCTTGCACTTGAGGCTGATGAGTGGGAGGTGAGGGTTGGTCTTGAAGGACTCTATTAGCTCGTCGCCGGGTATCAAGTCCGTCACTCCGGGGAAGTGCTTGTCGAAAAACGCCGGCAAGCTGGAAGGGTTGTTCTCGAGATCTGTAAACTCTCGGCTTGGCATGAAGAGTGTGCATGTGAATGAGCCGTCCTTGGTCAAAGCGTTAGCGCGGAGAGCGTCAAGAGCATGGGAGTTTGCTGCTTACATCACTGGGAATAGCAATAAACATGAAATCTTTGCCGGGCCAGATGTGTAGATGGTTAGGCGATATCCTGAACTTGGCCATTGGATCGGCTGTGTCGTCTGTGTGGACGGGCTTGAGCTGGAATTCGCACCACAAGGTGTCGATGTACTCTTGCTGGTAGTTCATGCGAGTGAACTTCATGAGATGATACCTCACGGCGGAATGAGCACCGTCGGCGCCAATCATGAGATCGAAGGAGATGTCAATCTCCTTGGGACGGGAATCCTTGGCCGAGTCACCATCCTGCACCTCAAACCAGGCCTTGCACGCACGATAGTCTGCGCCCGTGAGCTTGCGGTTGAAGAAGAGCTTGACATTGGGCATGCTCTCGAGGATGTCGAGGAGCCGCTTGTTGAGGCCGGCACGGTCAATGGCGTGGATTGCCTATTCGCGTCAGCGTCTGATTCTCTCAGGTTGAGGCAATTACGCATACCCGTCCCTTGACGTCGTAGTCCTGAGACTGCTCGAACAAGGCCCCGGTTGGTCCCCTGCCGTGGATCATGCGGCCTCTCATGGGGATCGTGGTCCCCATGACATGTTCGAGAAGGCCTGGCTGGCCGGCATGGCGCATGGCATTGATGCCGCGCTCCGAGATGGCGAGGTTGATGGACCTGGTGAAGTTGAGTGGGATAGTGCCAGGATCTCTGAGGTCTAGACTAGTCAGTAATTGAGTCTGGGTGAAATAAAACCTCGTTGGAGAAACAAGGAAAAAAGACTCTTCTCAAGTCCTAGAACGAGAGGGTAATGAATGTCCTGGCTCTTTGAATGCCATCAAAAAGGCCGCTCAACCATCCGACGGACTATGACTCTATCGCGAGCCAGCCAACTGGAACTAGACTAGTAGACGAGAAACATCAACTCACCAGGTCGCAACTCATAAACCTCAACCTCGTGTCCCCTCTGCGCAGCATACAAAGCCGCCAGCGAACCCACGGGTCCAGCACCGACAACGACAATCTTCTGAGGCTTCCCCATCTTTTTTTGCTGTTGCTGAGAAATCGAAAGTTGTTTCGAAAAAAGGACGAACGGAGAGGGAACAGCCCTTTTAGAGTTGGCCAACAACGTTTAGTCAGTACCTAGAAACAAACTTCGGCTGAACGGTAAGTCGAGAGGCGCCCCGATAAAGGCCGTCTTGCGTATTAAAACGATACCTACCCACGCGGCGCGACCCACGCATTGGATTAGGTAGTCGAGAGTTGCATCCGCAATTTTGCCTATGAGGGGGTTTGTCTTTGCTATCAGACTATCTCTATTGCTTCTGGGTTGCGCGAGTGCACGTGCGTATATGCCAGGCAGGGCTCCAATGAATGTTTCCATGCAGGACCTCAGACATGCCTGGTCTGGCGCCCTTCTTTGTGGCAAAGCCTCTCCTGCTTCGCCACGTTGTCTAGGTATTTGTTGGGCGATCAAAAACGGGCAGATGCACGGAATGTTCGTCTCTATTACTTGTAGACTCTTCAACAGGGTGGTAGCGCTGGGGGACTGGCGAATTAATGTTGACGGCAATTGGAAACTGTGGTTACCAGCAGTTGGCATATCAACGTTGGTCAATTCCAAGCCAAGGTGATCCTCGCCACCCTTGTATTTATGATCCTAGGTCTTGTGTGACTCGGAGAGTTGGTGTTAGTTATGAGCTATTCTTTCAACAGCCGACTTTCAGCCATGGATCCAGCTCTGAGAGGTTGACCCTCGGTCCCCCACCTTCCAAAAAGGGATCCGTTTCAAACCGTCCTGACGGTCATCGACATCCGTCTGGACCTGGCAACAAGAACTTGTCCTTTAATATTGAACATGGATGGAACAGGACTTAGGATGATGAAAAGAGTGCGAATGCGATATTTCTTAAAGATTCCAACCATTGAATGCCTAGTAGAGTTTGTCGAGATATGTTCACCGTATCATGATGCCTGTCCTGTCGGACGAAGTCGTCATGATCTCTGGCGTCCCCAACTTATCCCGTCGTTATTTCGCATACTCTCATTTTAAAGGCTATATATCAAATTCCGCGGGTGCTCTATATGATTGTGAAATATTGTACAAGAAGCCAAGTTTATAATCGACTCGTTTGACCGCATGGGCGCATAAAATTCGTTTTCAGCATATGCACGGTTCCTGTGCGGGCCACCGTTTTCTCGGCCGGCCATATCCGCCCCGTGGAGCATCTTTTGCTCCCTCGAAAAGTTACACCACGAGATCTGAGACGAGGAACAAGACTTGTTGCACGCACACATTCCCGCGGCTTCACCGAATCTCTCCTATAGATACTTCTCTCACCGCTGAAGCGACTTGGATTTTGCCTTGTATTTTCTCATTTCTCTCGACACTCGCCCACCAACACCGACACCATGTCCGAACCCCCCGCCAAGAAGAAGTGCATGGGCGCCGATTGCGAGAATGAAGCTGGATCGCTGCAGTGCCCGACCTGCCTGAAGCTCGGCATCAAGGACAGCTTCTTCTGCTCGCAGGACTGCTTCAAGAAGAACTGGGTATGTGCCCATGCTGGAGACGTGAAAGGATTCACGGCTGACAATCCTGTAGGGCATCCACAAGTCCATCCACAAGTCGCAAAGTAATATCCTCCACCACTTCATGGCTCCGAAAGCAATCTCACCAGATCCAGCTACCGGCTACTACAACCCGTTCCCCAACTTTCCCTACTCCGGCTCTCTGCGACCCGTCTACCCTCTCTCTCCGCACAGAACCCTCCCCAAGTCGATTCCTCACCCCGTGTGGTGGCAAGATGGCGACCCCAAGTACAGCCGCTCCCTCAGCAGCCGCAACAAGATCGAAATCCTCGACAAGGCTGGACAGGACGCTATGCGAAAGAGCTGCATGCTTGCGCGAGAGGTCCTCGACATTGCTGCCGCCGCCGCGAAGCCTGGTGTGACGACCGACTACATCGACGAGATTGTCCACAAGGCTTGTATCGAGCGAAACGTAGGCATTGCCTATTCCATGGCCTCCAAAGCTATTGAGCTTTAGACGAATGCTAACGAGAGACACAGTCGTACCCTTCTCCCTTGAACTACAACCACTTCCCCAAGTCATGCTGTACTTCCGTCAACGAAGTCATCTGTCACGGTATCCCCGACCAGCGTGTCCTCCTCGACGGCGATATTCTCAACCTCGATATTTCCCTCTACCACGAAGGCTACCACGCTGATCTGAACGAGACATACTATATCGGTGACCGGGCCAAGGCGGACCCCGACACGGTCCGTGTCGTCGAGACGGCACGAGAGTGCTTGGAAGAGTCCATCAAGGCCGTGAAGCCCGGTACTCTGATCCGAGAGTTTGGAAACATTATCGAGAAGCACGCCAAGAAGAGGAACTGCAGTGTCATCCGAACCTACTGCGGCCACGGAGTCGGCAAGCTGTTCCACTGCCCTCCCAACGTCCCCCACTACGCCAAGAACAAGACAGTCGGCGAATGCAAGCCTGGAATGACCTTTACTATTGAGCCCATGATTGCGCTGGGCAAGTACCGAGACATTACGTGGCCGGACAACTGGACCAGCACAACCATTGACGGCAAGCTGACGGCTCAATTTGGTAAGTGGATGAATCTACGGAAGGTATAGGCTGGACATTAGCTAACAGGTTGTGCAGAGCACACTCTTCTTGTGACGGAAGACGGTGTTGAGATATTGACGGCGAGAAAGCCAGACTCTCCTGGTGGCCCCATCCCAATGCCCGGCACAGAAAATGGGGAGGCGGCAGCATAAACTTGAGATGAGCTGGAGTTAATGTCGAGCCAAATGTTTAGGTGTTTGTGGAGTTTTGGGGTTGAGGAGCGAGTTGGTTGATAGATGTATACTGGGGAAGCGTTGTGAGGTTGGATGGGGCGTTGAGGGTGACCACCAACATCTAATCTAAGCAGGCATCCAAATCCAAGACTGATCTCTATTTCCACACGCCCATGCCAATTTCCAGAAACATGTGAATCACTGAGTGAGGTGTTTCGACAAGTGGATATCAGACCGACATGTTTGGTCAGGTCATTTCATTGCATTCATCCATGGTCTAGGAGTCGAGCTTATCCCCGGATGCAGGGCAGGTCTGTGGAGTGACGCAGATGGCTTCAGGCTGTCAAGTTCCGCACGCAGAGATAGAGAGAGCAAAAGAAGACACACGACCCTTGCCGCGGCCACATCCGCCGTCTGCCCGTCCGTCATCTTTGTCCTCCAGCCCCCCTCACTGACAACCTAGCGCAGATAGAGCTTCCAAGGCCACCCAGCCACATGCAGGCGTCCATCGGCCACGCCATGCCGCCACTCAGGGCGTTTCCCAGCGCATGGGAACAGGGCATGGCCCGCCATAGTTACAGGGGGGTCTTTATGCTGCAGACAGCCCAGAGGCAACGTCGATGCCAGCGCAGAAACAGCAAGCTTGCGCAGCTCGAGGTCCATGTGTCCCATCGGGCCAGGCAGGGCAGGCAGGGCAAGTCCAGTCTCCATCAAGCGCGAGCCGCTTCCATCATCGCCGCTAGTTTAATCTGGGAAGCACTTCCACTTGCCTCCACCTCCACCTCCACCACCACCAAAACTCACCACCGCTGCTACCACCACACCATCCTCCTTCGCCCGCCACCAAGATTTCTCTCTCCTCTCTACTCTCCCTCCTCCCCCACATCTTGCCCTTGATCTCGTCGGCCAGGCCACGTCCTTTTTTTGTGCTCATCAACCTCAGCTACTCTTGATACCCGCCTGCTCCCACGACGAGGCTATCCCTTGCTTCCGCGCGCGCGCACAAACTCCATCCCGCAGCTTGTGACAGAGCTTGACAAACAGCTGTCCTCGACTCGACCTCGTCACCCCGACCCGACTCGACCACCTCTAGTCCTCGCACAACAACTCTAGCCCATCATGATGTCCGGAGAAGCTTGGTTGTACCTGTTGTCGGTACTCATCAACGCCGTCAACCTCTTTTTGCAGGTTTTCTTCACCATCATGTACAGCGACTTGGAATGGTATGTCACGGCCACCCTGTCCGGCTGCCTTGGGTGTCAGCCTTTGCGCCTCGGATGCGCGCCCTCGGCAACTATACATGCGGATTGAGGCTAATCGCATACAATTACAGTGACTACATCAACCCCATTGACCTTTGCAACCGACTCAACACCTATATCATCCCCGAGGCCGCGGTGCACGGTTTCCTAACCTTCCTCTTCCTCATCAACGGCTACTGGGTGCCTCTCATCCTCAACCTGCCTCTCCTTGCCTGGAACGTCAAGAAGTACGATCACCGAGTTTACGATCTGGTAACGGGACACTGACCGGACTCTAGGATTGTTGACAACACCCACCTGCTCGATGCGACGGAGATTTTCCGCAAGCTTAACGTTCACAAGAAGGTACGCGGCAACGCTTTCGAGGTACTGCGCAACCGATTCTAACTCGAAATAGGAATCATTCTTCAAGCTCGGTTTCCATCTGGTCATGTTCTTCTTCTATCTCTACAGCATGATCGTCGCTCTCATCCGAGACGAGTCGTCCTAAACGACCGTCCCGAGTAAGGCGGGATCCCATAGTGCCCGACATCAGACATGATGTGTATCGGACATGATGGACCGCAAGAGTTACCCTGCTAGCCAAGGTCGACCGACTACCTCCAGAGTCGAGTCGGCCAGTCACGCGATGAGACGATATGAACCTGCCGCGGCAGTACATAACGAGTGGAAGATGGTATAGATTGACGACGGGTTTAAAGAGGCGGGCTTGGCGTATATAACCTGGTATCATGCCAGCTGGCGCTCTGGTTGATTACTTCATGAAAGCGGCGGGTAGCATGGGTTGTTGGAGACTGAGGCATCACGCTTTGTTGACCTTTTTGTCATCCGGCATCAGCCGCCCTGGTGTGATAATTGATTAATGAACGAACCGAATGGCCAGCTTGCGAGCACCAGCAAAATATGTGATATTCAGGAAGCTAGATCTGTAAGAGACATGACGAACTTTTTGAGTCTCGTATTTCAACGGCCGTTTGAGGCTCATGCGTGATGCGATCATAGTCACGTGACGCTGTCACTTTTCGCGACCCAGACAGTCGCGCTCCGTGTGATTCGCCCAACTTGCGACAACATCTCAACAAGCAACAACTTGGAGCGTCTTTCACCATGGCGGACTTTGGCGAGTACCCGCCAAATATGGCGCCTCAAGATGCGCTCATTGTTCGAGAACAAGCCGAGCCTGACCACGCCGTGGTACCTTATACAGCCGAAGATCTGTCGCGCCCCAAAGCCGGCCCTGCGAACCCATTCAAGGACGAGGCGAACGCCTTGAAGCGCAAGAACGTCTTGACCGGCCATGCAGAAGAGACTTTTCTGAGCGAACACACATTTCGAAGCAAGCACCGCGCTGTAGAGCGACGAGGAGGCCCGGAGAGAGAGTATCAGACCAACGCAGAGCAGAAGGCCGAGGCTGCGAGGATACGGGCGACACGAGAGAGCAAGGGCAGCGCGACAATCGCAGAAGGGCCCGGCGCCTATGTTGGACCGTGGGCCAGGTACAAGCGACCCGAGTACGAGGTTGTGGGAGAGGACGAGGAGCTTGCGAGCGACGAAGAGTATGAGATTGTGGAAGAGGAGGAAGAGGTTGTCGAGAGTGGGACAGTGGTCAAGGCACCGACCAAGGCGCTAGAGCGAAGAAAGGAGGCCGAGGAGATGGGTGACGAGACGACGACATTCCACGGATCCGCCGAGTACGACTACCAGGGCCGGACATACATGCACATTCCCCAGGATCTGGACGTCGATCTTCGGAAAGAAGTGGGAAGCATCACCAACTATATCCCCAAGAAGCAGATCCACGCCTGGAAGAATCATTCCAAGGCAGTCACGGCACTGCGTTTCCTCCCTGGCTCAGGACACTTGCTGCTATCTGCCAGTGCTGATACCACCGTCAAGATCTTTGACGTGTATCACGAGCGGGAGCTGCTGCGGACGTACTCTGGACATTCCAAGGCTCTCTCCGACATTTGCTTCAACACTTCGGGCACTCAGTTCTTGTCCTCATCCTATGATCGCATGATCAAGCTCTGGGATACTGAGAAGGGTGTCTGCGTCAGCAAGTTCACGACTGGCAAGACGCCTCATGTCATCAAGTTCAACCCCGATCCCGAGCACGCCAACGAGTTCCTGGCGGGTATGTCGGACAAGAAGATTGTCCAGTTCGATATCCGGACACCCAACGAGGTGGTTCAGGAGTACGACCATCACTTGGCGGCCATCAACACCATCACCTTTGTTGACGAGAACCGTCGTTTCATGACGACATCCGACGACAAGTCACTCCGTGCATGGGACTACAATATTCCTGTACCCATCAAGTACATCGCCGAGCCGGACATGTATCCCATGACCCGCGCGGCGCCTCACCCAAGTGGCAAGTACGTGGCCTACCAGAGCTCTGATAACCAGATCCTGGTCTACGGTGCCAACGACCGCTTCCGCCAGAACCGCAAGAAGAGCTACCGCGGACACAACAACGCCGGCCTAGGCATCGACCTCGACTGCAGTCCCGACGGGCAGTTCCTGGCCTCTGGTGATTCCGGCGGTTACGTGTGTTTCTGGGACTGGAAGACGTGCAAGATGTACCACAAGCTCAAGGCGGGCAACCAAGCCATCACGTGCGTCAAGTGGCACCCCCAGGAGACGAGCAAGGTGGTTACGGCGGGTCTAGACGGTGAGATCAGGTACTGGGATTAAGAGGGGGGATGATGGGACATGGGATGCATGGCACGGCGTTTGGGAATCTAGATGGTAATAAAATACAACTTGAAGAATGGTTTTAAGAAGTTTGGCATGATACACTTGTCATTGTTTGTGCAAGAACTCGCGTGCAGTGTCGTGAGACTGGTCCACCAACAAGCCCCCTTTCTGCCTTTCTGCCTTTCCGACGAAGCCGGACTCTCTTTCACCATCACAGTCACATGAGTAACGTTGAAGCCCTAGTCTAGTTATATAAAGTCTTGTGGGCTTTACGTCCCCGCCTCTCAGTCTGGTCAACGTCGACCTTGGCCATCCCTTCAACGACAAACCCAGTTCAGATGGCTTACACCACGGCCGTAGGCATCCTCTGGCCGGCTCGAATCGGGGATGGAGGTAGATGAAGTAAGAAGGAATCAGGAAACGAAAAAGGCCTCTTGTGCCCAATCCTAAAGAAAACATCCTTCTCGCTGTCGCCCAAGTTCCGGGGTATTTTGCACCTGGTGGATAATAGAAGGAACTTACTAAAGTGTAATGTCATGGTCTATGATCTATCCCTTCAGCTGGCAAGGAGCTCCGACCTGGTTACTCCGGGGGGGTCAGGCTAATTATATCTCCCTCTCTAAGGGATGCTTTAATTATCACCAAGTCCTACCTTGGGAATAAGTACTTGGACCATAATATCTTAATAAATAAGACTATACTTACTATATGATTAAGTTATCCTAATATCACTAGGGCGGGGGATGGACTAGAGCTCCTTGCCAGCTGAGGGAATAGCACCGCCAGGTCATCTACCCGGGCCGAGGTCTTGGTTCTGTTCTGACGTTAGGCATCCGGTTTCGAGTAGGGTGGCACTCTGTCACCGAAAGGCCCGCAAGGTAGGGCACACACGTACACCCGGAACCTCTCAATAATGTCGGTCTTCTGAGTGAACTCGATCTATATAGCCCACTAAACGCTCGTGATGCCGGCCCCAAACGATCTAGGCGCCTTCCCTAGGAGATGGGACACAGTGCTTCCTATGGCTCTGGATACTTGGACAGGTTCCGAAATAAAAAGGTTGGATCAATATTTACACACTCAACAATTAATAGCCTCTATACTCTAGCTTTCCTTTGAAATGATATATGGTCACAAATCTACGCCAATCTTTGTTTTGGAAGTACTCATTGTAAGAAGAGCACGGGTATATTCGAGGTAACGCCCTCTGGCCATTCCGCATTTTGCCTACCTCCCTAGACAGGTTCACCATGGTTTCTCACAGCTCTTGAACAGGCAAATCCCCTCTCAATAGAACCAAGCCTAGCTCTCCTAGGCCCAGTCTTCCCATTCGGTGCCGGTCAAATGCCCTCCCAGATCACTGAGTTGGCAAGAATGATACCAATCAACTTGACTTGGCACTGGTATCGCGAGAGGTCTCATCTTTCGGAGCATGTTTTCTCTTCACGGTGGTTCCCTCGTGGAAGATGGTGTTCCTCCCGCACTTCTGTTGGGTGGGTTCCGTTCCGCCTTGACTTCCAGACCAGAGGTAGGTATCGGCTGCGTCAACCCTACCTCCTATCCGGGTCGGTCTCATGTATGCTGGCTGCATTGTTGATGGCAGATACTCCGATATAAATTCCGGGGACCTCCTCTCCCTCGGCAGGTCCTTCACGTATCACCCTTTTCTCCAACTCGGGGGCGTCGTTGGCGTTCCTGAGAATGCACAGTCGGCTTGCTTTGGCCATCACTCGCACCGCCTCCGTCAACACTACATCTCATCGAAGATCTATGTTTAGTTCTATATAGATATGTATGAATTTTACAAATCCTGTTCAAACATGCTCAAGTACACGTATAACCCTCCCTAAAGGCCCATCAATAGACCCAACTGACCGCCATGCAATAGTTGGGCAAGGGTCGTCTATATCGACCAACGCGTGGATACGAGGCAAACACCAATCAGGGCTATCTGAGAACCAGTGCAACACCCAATAATCTCCCATGGTTCAATAAACAGGTCCCTCCCTGTTTGCTCAGCTATTGTTTGTTCCAGAAGTAATAACGTCTCCTCCATCCAAGAAGTACAGGAGTGTATGAAGTCAAACACGTTGATCAAACGATGCTTAATAGCTTAGAGTGGCAATTTGGCTCAACACATAAGAACAATAGAAAGCATTCAAGTCTTTGCGGACAAAACACGATGTATTTTGAACCATCCTCAAAGGAACAAGTCACGGCTTAGCTGCCACTGTTTTCATGTCCTAATAGTATACAAATTCCCCATGATACGTCTCTCCCCCTTGCTTGCCCTATGGCATCAGAGACTTTGTGTTTTCCCCCTTAATAGTTGAAAAAAGAAGACCCCCTCGCTCGCGGCGACCTCGCCTCAAGAGGGTATCCATATAGAAACCACCACAACAAGAAATCCCTGAAACGCCCAAATCCTCTCAACCTTTTTTTGTTCCCTTCCAAGGGTAAAAGAAGCCTCTTCCCCCCCCCCCTTTTTTTGTTTTGGCTTCTAACCCCGAAACGAGTGAATTCCAACCTCCCCTTGTGAGGCTTTGTGTCTAGACAAACTGGTCCAGACTGGTATAGAAACCCTTTGCTGTTATACGCCCCGCTCGTGTAAATGCATGCAATCGAGTCAATAGTTCTGAAGAGCGGAGTTTGTTCCATGCCTTGCCTTTGTTTGACCACGTTGAAATTGCAAAGAAAATGCTTGCCACCACCCCCCTTTTAAACGCCAAACTTGCTTGGAGGAGGAAAAAAAAAGAAATCACCAAATGTAGTCCGTCTCCCCCTTTTTCAGTCCCGGGCACGCTCCACAGCAACACTTGAAGCCGAATCGGTAATAGAGATCGATCGGGGTCCGTCTGGTCCCGTAGGAGATGGTCAGCTCGTCGCCGGCGGGGATCGTGTCCGCCTTGACCACCATCTCGAGGGTCTCGCTGTCTGGGTCAAAGGTGTACTCGACATTGTCCCTCGGACGACACGAGTGGTTGAAGCGGGATGCGATGGGGAAGAGTCCCGCCTTGTCGCCAGCGCCGATGGAGAAACTGACAGCCTTACTTGAGCATCAATGGTCACTGCTTGCAAGTCACAGAAACTCACCAGTTGGCCACCCACACGGCCTGCAGCCGCGGCGTCCCCGGCTTGACCGAGCTATTCGCATGAAGCCCCAGCGCTACCTCGCGCTTCCACGGGCTCAGCTTCTCGAACTCTTTGAACAGCGTCTTGGCGTCAGCCACCAGCAACGGTCTCTCGACAAGGATGCGGTCTCCATACTTGAGGTCCCGAGCCGCAAAGGCGCCCCAGCCCGCGATCCTGGACTGCGCCACGGCGAAGTAGTCGTTGTGGAAGATGACGACCCCCGGGGACGGCCCGTCGGTCGAGGGCGTCAGGGGTCCGTCTACCGCCGGGGTGACGAGGAGCTCGGGAGAAGGGAGCTTTGGAGAAGGTGACCCTAGGTGAGGAGTGACGGACTCGAGGGGTTTGAAGGATAGACGCCTGGGCAGAGGAGGACGGAGAGTGTCTGTCGACTCTAAAGGTCTTGTGCCTAGGCTCGTCAGGCAGAGGACGGATCTAGACGAAAAAGCAAGTGGTCAATACCGGGCCCAGCGGGAAAGACTGCCATAGAAACATGTATATCCTACTCGTTGGTGGTATCGTCGTCTTCGTCGTCGGTCCAAAAGTCCGAGTCGGAGGTGAATTCGGGCTCGGATCCAGAGGTTGCGGCATACTCTGTCGCGATGCTATCGGGCGACGTGGAGAGCTGGTCTCTCGCGAGGATGTTTCTGCAGAGAAGGGGCTTTTCTCCCTGTGAAGTAGTCGTGTAGTCACGTTCCTCTTCTTGAGCCTTGTATATGTCAATTCCTAGAGGCCAGTGAATCATAGAAGAGCATCTCACCTCCGTCCCTCCAGCAAGAAATGGCATCAAGCCTCCATCCTTCGCGCCCAACTCCCCCTTCACTTGAAGGTCAAGCTCCGGAATGTCATCGATGGACAGGGAAGTGAAGACGGCGTGGAGCACAGGCTCATCAGGCAGAAGGGACTCGCTGGCCATTCGCAGTGTCTTTTTGGTTTATCGTCTCGTGATGTTGTAATAGTGAGGATGAGAGCAATGATGTGAAGCAGCGCAGGTGACGTCAAGTGTATCTTGGATAGCTGCAGATGGAGAAGAGATTTATGGGGAAGGTTGTCAAGTGATCTTTAGGTTGCTTTAAATAGGTAAGCCGGTGTAATCGGAAAGTGAATAAGTGTCGTTCGTGTTTGTTCGTGAATGTGTGTGAATACGATGTGTGGTTTGGAGGATAATATCATCAAACCCGCCCTCCCTTTACCATGTGCCACGCATCAGCCGGGAATGAGTGGTAATTAACCAGACGGAGAAGACAAGAGAAAGAAAGAGTCAGAAATGCCCATCAGCATCCTGTTTGAGCCCGTCTAGAATGGGGCCACGACAAGACGGGCAAATAGCGAGCGAGTGTGTGTGCCCAACCCAACCCATCCAAACATTGGCCCTCCCGCCTCACCAACTGGTTCCCTCATTATCAGTCCATAGCCCATGTGACCCCCGGGAATTAGCTTCCCTACCAGCTCAAGGCACAGCCAGGAGGAACACAGTCAGGTAGTCAAAAGGCTATGCGCACCACGTAGCACGATAAAGGCCCATGAACCGCGTGAGGTCAGGTGATGGGACGTGCCGTCGGCTTCACTTCCGGGCCCGCCGGGGGGTCGAGAAGGTCCAGAGAAGGGCTCTAGCTCTTCTTTTTTTTTTTTTTTTCCCTGAGGCCAGCCGAGAAACTCTGTCATGGGTCGGGCCTTTGCTTTATTGATTGTAAATGGGATGCTCAAGAGTCGAGAATCCATCTGCGGTGAGGGGAGGGGCTTCCGCCATGTGCTCATGATGTGACTCGCCACTCACTTACACGTAGACAAAATAACCACAACATGAAGCTTTTCATTCTAATACCTATTCGATCGATCCGTACCCATTAAATAAACATAAGCTGTTCCAGTCCTTGGTGTTGAATTACCCATAGGCCAGACCTAATTCCCAATGCCTTGACCCCCAAATTGCCATCCCATCCCATCCAATATCATCCCAGAAATCAAACAACCCAACCCCTTATCCCGGGACAGGACTCGTCAATGCTTGGTCCCGCTCGCCCCGGACAGAGCCTGCCGGAGACTCTGCATCATCATCATATGCTTTTGTCACTTTTCCATCCATGACTTGCACCGACCTCGGATCTCCAGGTTCTTTTCATGCCCTTGCCTTGCCGAACCGGCCGGCCTTTTCGTCGTATTGATCTGACCATGTGTTTCCAGGCTATTGCCACCTAGATTCTCTAATGTACGTTTGAGTAAGACTCTTTTTCATCTCATCATCCCTTGGAGAGGGCTTTGCAAACTACCAGGTCTTCTTGGGCCGTAGAGGACAGGTCGATCCGCAGTCCGAGCATTGCAGACTGTCCGGCTTCCGCAACACCCTCCGGCACCGGCAGATCCAGAGGAGCTGGCCCGCCTTTGTCGTCAGGCAGTCAAACGGTGCATGAAGTCCGTGTTGGACCCCGCATTCGATACAGAACCGGCGCAGGGCGACGACTCGGTCCCCGGACCCCGGCTCCCGATCCGATACGACGCGGCCGTGTGGGTCGAGGCAGGCCGTCGGGGCTTGGAGCATGTCAAAGTGCTCCGGGCCCCGCACGCGGAAGCAGATGTAGCACTCCAGGTTGCCGGGCTGGTGCTCTCGACCCTTCTCGCTGGGTCGATGTTGTGGAAAGTCTTTTGCTGCTCTCATGACAAACTGAAACTTGTCTACCGGGTCCGCCATCCGCTGCGGGTCGATCAGGCGGTGAAAGTGCCGGTTCACCGTGGAGAGGAAGATGAGCGACTGATAGTCCAGCTCCGACAGAATGATCAGCTGCAGCTCCGGAGAGAGGCGTTCCAGGAGCGACGGCATGGCGGGCAGGCGAGGCTTTGGGAGCCAACATGGACGGCTGCTAGGGCGGCTCATGGGGGGACTTGGGAGAGAATATATGGCGTGCCGGCGTGTAGACTCGTGCCCGAGAGGGTCGCCAGTGAGGCCAGTGTGCGGCCGTGGTAGGAGCATCATTCTTTCTGAGAAGTCAGGCTCGCAAAGGTCTCGGAAAAGTGTGGGCGATCTCGATACCCTTCTGCAAGACGGAGCGATGCTCGCCTCTATAAGTGACAAGTCAAGAGGAGGGAGGGGTTAGCATTTCATACTAGGCATGCAGGGAAGCGCACACCGGGCTACAACAATAACAAGCCCGCCTGCAGCAACGCCCACGCTCTTCACAGCGGAAATGGGACGAGCGGGTGAGTGACAAGGGCGAGGTGTGGTGTGCTGCTGCCGTGAGGGCATGCCTTGACGTCGCCGTTGGTCGTGTTTCGGAGGGGGCTGAGACAGTCAGGCAGGCTCTCTTCGCTTGGGGATGGGCTCAATCAATGGTCAACGACTGACTTCCAGGTGGGCCGCAATCCGTTGGCCACGGGAAGCAAGATGGAGATGGTCGATCCAAAGCCGATTGGATTGGACTGGACTCTGCCCTCTAGCCATGCCGTTTGCTCCCTCAAGAACGCCCCCATTCAAGCCTCATTCTGCAGACCTTACATCCTTTTCTTCTTCAGTGGTCCGCGTGGGTGGCGGCGGCCCAACAGCATGCATTGCCCCGCGCCGCAGACAAGAATCAATAGGCCAGACCCCGGCATCATTGATGCAGAGAGATCTGGTGGCCCTCTGCCGAAGATTCGTCGACGGCGCAACAGAAGAGCAAACATCGGTCAGCCCGGGGCCACGCAGCAGGTGGAGAGAGACCTCAGACGAGGCAGCGGTTGGGCGGCTACTTCTGCTTGCCCCCGAGAGGCGCTTCGGGATCACTCCCCGGCCTCTCTGTCATGTGAATGGGAGGCTGATGTGGCCTCTCTCCGAATCATCTGTGAACCAAACTGTCGGGTCTGGCTTCAGGTGGACCGAGCCTGGCTCATAGCTCATATGCAGTCGTGTTGGATCCAACACCCCGAGGAACCAACCCCCGTAGGCCCATCTCGACTCCAGTTGCTGCATGCTGCAATTTTGGGAAGACGGCCGCCCTGTCTTGACGCGGTTGTCGTGCCCTTGCGAACTCATGATTGGAAGAGGGCCCGCCACCCCTTTCGTTGGTTCTGTACCACCGTCAGCATCCTTCCATTCATCGGCATGCCTTGTCTCCTTCTCGGCCGTGAGCTAGGATCAGGCATCCAGGTGTTTGCTTGATAGCCTCAGCTTGTCTCCATTGTTGAAGATACTCAGCTGGAGCAACAGAGTTGTTGCTCGGAGATACCGCGTATTGTGCATTGCCCTGCTCGGTGTGATCCTCGTCAGGCTCAAACCCCGCTTCAGCATCGAGAGCCATCCCAAAGCACAAACTTCGACACAGGTCAGGTGTTGCTCGTGCATGGTCACACAAGGGAAGAGGCGTCAAGCCCATCTTGCCTCGCATTATCACCTCCCCAACCCTCACCCGTAGCGCAGCGCAGCATAGCAGCATGTTGTCTCGGCAAGAAAAAGCAAATCATCGACCCCCATGCCTCGAGCAGATCGTGTCCCGTCGACATGGGTGCAACCGCCGAGTTGAAACCACAAAACTCCTTCGTTCAGCTTGAGGCGTCCGCTAATGTCGGCTGAATAAGGATAACATCAAAGCAAACGACATGTAAGAAATGTTATCAAAAGCAAGCTTATTCAACTGACTAACAGATACCACCCCTATCTGTTGGTCAAATGTCCTGGGCTGGTCAAGCACGGCTTGGGTGGATAAGATGCCTTTGTTGATGAGAGACAACCAACAATCTTTTGGGTTCCGGGGCCTCTTGTTTGACTCTGAGTTGAAATCGCCGTTCGTTGAGAGACGCGCAGGTCTCACTCGCATCTGGAGAGTTGGGGATGCCGGAAATAACCTAAATTAAATGCGGCTCATGGACTGTGAAAGAATGTGAGTTCATGCAAGGGACGTTTGTGTCCTGACCAAGAATCTTGAAGAGAGAGCCGGGGAGGTGGTGCTTACAATCTGTCCAGACGGCTCAGTTTGGGGTCCAGAGAATCCTACCCAGCGTGCTTCTACCGCAAACCTCACCCCAGTGTTGTTGCTCCAAGTTGGCTAGGACGATCACCAACCAGTATTGCTCCGTAGTCCCATTGCGATAATCGACCATGTGGATGCTTTGCGGGGATCGAAATGTTTGAGACATTCCTCTCGAAAGAGAGCAATGTCTCGGATTGCTTCCCTAAATGGAATGCCACTTTAACAGAAACGAGGTGAGTCCAGCAGACAGCCGTGTGCTCGCTCGTTCATGCGCTGACGATTGGGGGCAGTTTGCTTGCTGCAGTCAGACCTGACTGTGATTGTGACAGTGACTGCTGCGCCATGGGATGACCAACAAGGCATTCTGAAGGATCTCGCTCTCTTTCTCTCTCGTGGTCTTGATTATGCGCTGGCAGGACACGACCCAAACGTTTCGACACAGCCTCAATGCCAGCTTGCATTGCCATCCAATGCCTCCGCAATCGACGCCGTAGATCCCGACAAAGAGTCGTTTCAGATGCCGTGGCGACCAGGGTCCGTCCGCGCTTAGCACAAACGTCATAATAATAATCCAGGCCCCAGTCAGGTCGTGGACCCTTGGATTTTCGTCTTCCGGTGATGCCTTCAGACTCTGTTCTGCCTTTCTCAGCCCCTCATTCATTCGTTCCCTTGGTATCTGCATCATGGCCCTGATCGAACCGGCCAACTGCAGCGGAAATGCGACCGCTCCCACAGCCAGCGATGCAGGCGTCGCAGGCGCAGGTGTAAGTATCTGACGAGACGCGAAATTTGTCCTCCAGCGCTGACGGTGCTCAACAGATCCTGCTATCCTTCATGATCACGGCATGCCTGGCCATCATCTTGTCCAGCAGCGTCATCTTTGGCGAATTCCGCGGCAGAGACTCGGTCATCCGACGAAAACTCCTCAACGGCTACAGCGACTCCCAGATCATGCAGGGCATTGGAATCCAGAGCGTTGGGCTCGCCAAGATGAACACGCTTGTGCCATATCACTTCTTCCTCATCTGGATGCTGTCGCTTCTGTCCATGGCAACACACAACGCGACACTGCTGGCTCTCGTACACGACTACCGCCGCGACTGGGTGATCCGATGGATGCGACAGTTCCTCATGTTCGTCAACCTGGCGCTATCATGTGTGTCTGGAGTCTTTGTTCTGGAGGCCGTCTCAAAGGGCTTGGACGACAAGACCCTGCCGATCGCTTGCGTGTGGGAGGTCGACGGCAACGGAGCTGCTTCCAATGCAGGCTTGTCGTATGTCGGCACCATTGTCGTTATCGCAGGCAACGCCATCATCTTTATACTGGCGACCTGGTACCTGCACAGCAAGAACCAAAGGTTCTACAAGGCCGTCCAGGTTGGCGGTCTGGTGCTCATGACGGCCGTCGCCATCGGCGCTGCGATCCGAATCATCCTTCTATCCCAGGCATTCGGCAATCCTTCGATCGAGCTGAAGGACCAGGGCGAGAAGATCTGGAGCTTTGGACAGCTTCTCTCCATGCTGCTCCTCATTCTCCCCTTGGTGTCCGTCATCGAGATCTACCGGGGCGAGATCCAGGTTGCAGGACCTGTTCGCGACGACCGAAACCGGGTGTACGACGGCGAGCTCCAGTCAAATCTCAATTCAGGATCGCAAACGAATCTCTTCCAGAAGTGAATGACGATGAGACGGACTCGGAGATTGTTCGGACAGTTCGCGCTGAGCTGTGGTCATAATGATGAACTTGGTAATGGCAAAGAGTGTGACTAAATTGGAGCGGCCCAAACTGTGCAAGAGATAGATACCCTTTTTTTTATGTGTGTGTTTTTCATGAGCATTTAGAAATTCGAGTCATCCTCAAATTGGAAAGAGCATTTGCGCTGGCCGCGACTACCCAGTATACCGTTTCTCTCTTCCTTCCATCTGCATGTTCTTCCTCATTTAGTACCTAAGGAGGCAGGTTGATATCAATCATGCCGAATCTGGACTTGTACAAAAGTATGAGTTCCTATTTCTTGCATCAATGCATCTCTAAAACTCGAGTTACCTCTCTACTCTGATATCAAAATCTGGGCGACAACCTTTGCAGTTTCTCTACCTTCGCCTTCATTATTGGGTCCTCACCATGCCGCTCACGCTAACCGTCAAGCAGAGGCGGTGGCTCTGCGTCGCCTTTTGCTTCTGCTTGACCTTCTTTCTGATCGCCGCGTATAGAAAACAGGAGTTGAAGGCCAAAGCGAGAGTCTTCAGATACCCAAGCCCCTTTGACACCCAGTAGGTTGAACCCTTCCCTTCCATAAAAGCACTAACGAACGGCTTAAGAAACAACCACGACGAACACAACACCGAGACCAAGTCCAATGGTACAACCTTTGAAGCCGTTGCCCGAAAACATGGCACCAACAAGGTCACCTCCCACAGATACCAGTTCATGTACGAAAAGTATCTCGGCCCTCTCCAGGGTAAGCCTGTCAAGTTCCTCGAGATCGGACTTGGGTGCAACATGGTAAGGACCCTTGCCATGTCTACTGTAATACGTCTTCTGATATCTCTTAGAACTACGGTCCTGGGGCTTCCTACAATACATGGCTCGAGTTCCTCCCTGGCGTTGACCTGTACTTCATCGAGAACGATCGGATATGCGCCGAGACATTCAAAACCAAGAACCCGAATGCTCACATCGCGATTGGCGACCAAGCAAGCGTCAAGTTTCTAACACAGTTCGCCAACGAGTCCACCCACAACGGTCTGTTCGATGTCATTATCGATGATGGGGGCCACGGCATGGTGGAGCAAATCACTTCTCTGGAGCAACTGTGGAAGATTGTCAACCCAGGTGGGCTGTATGTGATCGAAGATCTCCAAACCAGCTACCGGGAGCACTGGGGTGGCGATTCGTCGGGGAGGGATACAAGGAAACATACGACCATGAAGTATGTGTACGGGCTTCTCGACGACATGATGGCCGGGTGGACCAAGCATTCCATCAGCCGTTCACTGGAGAGTGTAGACTGCATGGCGGAAATTTGCGTTCTAAGAAAGACTGCCTAAGTGAGATGAATCGTCTCGGGGCAATGCCTCAGTGATGGAGGGTTCCTATTATCAAGAAGCCATAGTCAGATTGTTGCCTACACAGCGTCACGGGAAGCGTTTTATTGTCCTGATCATGAATGTGTTTTTATTTGTAGGTATCGTATTATCATTCGCTTGTCTATTGCACAGTGCACTTTGCCGGGAGTCCGCAGGGACCCTCCTTGAGCTCCTTTTGCTCCTTGATTCCATTGCCCTCCTTCTTGGGCGTCTCCTTCTGAGCCTCGGCGGGCTTGGTGCTGTCGCTCACAGGCGCAGCAGAAGCAGCCTTGGCCTGGCTGCTGCCATGCAGTCAGCCGGTGTACTTGGCGACGGTCTCGTAGAAGTTCTGGCCCTGGATCTGGGCGAGCTCAATCTCCTTCTCGGAGGGCTGGCGGGAGCCGTCAGCACCGGCAAAGGTACCGGCTCCCCAGGCGCTGCCGCCACGGACCTCGGTGAGGTCAGTCAGGAGACCGAAAGCCTTGGCGTAGCCGAAGGGGACGTAGATGATGCCGTGGTGGGTGAGGGTGGAGATGGCGTTCTGAGCAGTGGTCTCCTGGCCACCACCGAGGGAGGCGGTAGAGACAAAGATACCGGCCATCTTGCCCCAGAAGCCACCGGAAGCCCACTGCTTGCCGGTCTTGTCCCAGAAGGCCTTCCACTGGGCGGGGAAGTTGCCGTAGCGGGTGGGGATGCCGAGGAGGAAGGCGTCGTACTCCTCGAGCTTGGTGGGGTCCTCGAGGACGGGCACGTCGGCGGGCTTGGGGGGAGCGTGCATCTTGGCGAGCACGTCCTCGGGGAGGGTCTCGGGGATCTGGTAGAGGTCGGCGGAGCCGCCGGCCTTCTCGATACCGGCCTTCTCAGCCTCGGCCAGCTGCTTGATGTGGCCGTACATGGAGTACTGGTGGGGGCTGATGTTAGCGAGTCGTCATGAGTAAGGTGTTGTAGGGGATAGGAATGGCTGAATGCAGAAAAGCCACTGAGCCGTCCACTGTATGCATTGTTACAGGTGGCAGGCAGCAGTGTTTCGCCTGCATTGGCGGTGATGAAGCTCATCATAATGGTGATGGCGGGGTGATGATGATGGAGGGGCAACCACATACGTAGACGATAGCGATCTTGGGAGCCATTGTGACTGATTTTGAGTATGAACTCGGGGTATCAAGAGTGGAAGGAGTAGAGATGGAAAGATAAAGGACTTGAGAGTGAACTGCTGTAGAACAGAAGAAAAAAGGGCAGAGAAGGGGAGAGCTCTAGGTCGTCTTATACCTGGGCAGCTTCTCTCTCAAGGTGGGCAGGCCTCTCTGAACGAGCAACAAGCTTCCTGCTTTCGAGGTCCCACAGCCCGGTAGGTCCACCCCTTCCATTCAAGAAGTACTCCCGTATCCAACCATCGAATGGGGACAACGAGACCGGCGGGGGCGGTGATGCCATTGGTGCAGTTCCCTTGCCGTTCGGAAGCTCCATTTCGCGTGGATGTGGATGCAAGCGGGAGCGTGTGGAAAGCTTGCACCGGAAGATCGGGGGGGAGCTCCCAGGCTTTTCAACAGCTTCAGCTCAGCAGGACGGTGCTCCCGTATTGTTTGGACTCTATTGTGAATCCCGCCGAGTTCATTGACCTGATCAACGAAACCCCCATGTCTCAATTGCTTCCTCTTCGTTCATGATCATCCATTCCAGAGGATACAACTCCTCCAAGGTGCTCATCGAGCCCCTCCCCTCCAAGCTAGCCCGCCCCCCCAAGAAACCTCGATCATGATCCGAAAAAGCTCTAATCGTTCCCAACACACCCCCCTCCATCCTGCTGAGTCAAGCTGATGCGAGCACGACCTGCTAAGCAAGATGCCGTGGTAACCCACCGCGGACAACGGCCCATTACACGAGCCTGACAAAACAATCCGATGGGGTCTCGTTCTTCCCAGCTAGTGCGGGGTCTGCGCGCGGTAAAGCCTGCGAGGCTTATTCACGATTTGCTAAGCCAGCAATAACAGAGAAGCTCTGCTGTGCTGGGTGAGAGAGCTGTCCTCTCTGGCGCCGAGTTTCACCTCTTTCGCGGTTCATTGTACTGACCCGCTGCCGTCATTGTTTGTTCGATTGATTACATATCGACATTGGATTTTGAATAATCTCTGCTCTGCTCGGATATAGCCACACACCATGTTCCCTGTCCGTGGGGATTGCCTGATTGATCAACCCATATCCGGTCCCAATATCTTGTTGTCTCCCCCTCTCCCCGTGCCCTCCCAATCTCTTCGTCCTTCCCAACCACTTCAAGCCCATCAGCTCTCACCGACATCGACTGTATCGTGCTCGTGCATGTGAGCTCCGGCACGGTAGCTTGCTGTGGGACCCGTCCATCGGCAGCTCAGCATCCGCTAGTCCAAATCGACATTTTCCCCTTGTCCGCCGCCGCCAACGAGCATCCACCTCGCCTGAGGCCATGAAACGATTCCTACTACAAATCTCCTGCCTGGACCCTCTTTCATGCCAATGCAAAAAACTTGAACGAGAGATTGTCTCAAAGGGACATCCAAACAACCAACAGACGGTCAGACACAATGCCCGGGGGTTCCATGGTGATTACATTTCTGGCTTAGTTACAGGATAACAACCACGACTGGGTTGCCACGGGGGCCATATCCCCTGCCTCCATGCCTGCCTACAAAAGACTTGACATCCATATGTTCTATGCCACAGCTTCCTCTTCATCCCGCCTAAAACTCCGTTTGAAACCAGTATCCAAAAACATGATTGGCATGCCAAACAGCATACCTAGGGCCGAGGTCATAAGCATCTCTACCCCCATTACATTACCAGGCCAGATCCAAACTCCATGCTTTCGTTAAATGACGTGTTAAATTCAAGCTCAGAGCCTTCGAGGGGAAAAAATCATTGCGTTGAAACGGAAATGGTAAAAAGGAAGGTGTGCGTTTCGTCATCGGAGTGATCGTCGATCGTCGTCTCGTGGGTGCGCGCTCGATGGCTGGATGACAATCTCGGGGAGCTGTGATATTCTCAAGCTCGGTAGTTGTGGTGCACCGTCGCGTCCGCGCGGTGTGCCGCTGCTGTCACTGCTATCGCGCCCGTCCCCGGCTTGTTCGGCCGGCCCCACTTCACCGTTCTGCGGTCCCGAACCCAGGTCACGCTCCGCCGTCCGTTGCGAAGAGGACCGGTATGGGCCGGGGTAGTCCGGTGGAGGTTCGTTTATGGGCGTCGTGGACCGCATGTCGTCGTTGAGTGGAATGTCTTCATACTCGGGAGGAGGCATGGTCTCATCCCCAAGATCAGCCTCAACCAGCTCAGGACTCGAGCCGGCTCTTCCGTCGTCGTTCGGTGTGCCTGCTCGCGAACTTCCGCGTGAACGCGCAGGTGTTAGACTCGAAAAGTCGTCGTCGTGGCTGACTGCAGAACTGCCACTACGTCCCCGCTGGTGCCCCAAGCTCGCCGCATCAGAGAGCAACCCTACTCGTTCGCTTTCTGTGCTGTTGGCCCGAATCCTCGTTCCGTCATGACGCGCAATGCCCACGTCTGCGTATGATACACTTGACACAGATCGCTGCCGGCCATCCTTAATTTGGTCGACGGTTGTTCGGAGCTCGCTGATGGTTGTGTTCTCGTTTGCTAAGCGCGTCTCTGCTCGGATCTGCTCGAGTGTGCGGTAGTCGTTACGGGTTCGGGCGTCGCGGCGGCGTTCTCTCCTATCCTCGCGCTCCGCTAGCATCTGCCGTCTCGCCAACCTAATCTGGTAGAGCGTCTCCATCTCGTTGTCTCGGGCTTCCTCCTCTTCCTCTGCCGTCGGCAGGTCGATAATAACGTCCACTCCATCTCGTTCACCCTCTCGTCCGAGAACTTGTTCATTGGTGTTGGCCATTGGCCGGTACGCAGGCAATGTGAGGACGGAGCGGACAGAGGTGTTACGGTCGACGGTCGCGCCAGCAGTACCGCTGCGGTTCGCCTGGCTGTTGCGGGAGGACGCACTGTCCCGGTTACGTCGGCCGCTTGAGGATGTGTTGTCGAGCTGATGCGAAGATCTGCCACTCTCGCCATCGTCGCCAGCTGTCTGCTCGTAGTTGCCCTGTCCTGACCTTCCAGTTATGCGTGCAAAGAACCCGGGCTTCTTGTTCTCGCTTGTCTTCGTTTTCTTCTTCCTTTTGGAGATGAATATCCAAAATGAGACGGCGACAGTAAAGGCGATAGCGCTCGCGATAACCTATAGGTAGGGACGTGATTGTTAGCGTATGTCTACCAGCGCGTCACTTGAAGCAACTCACGATAAACACAACGGTATTATTATTTCCTCCATCATCCGCCCTCTTCCTCACGTCTTGCGCCCGAGGCCGTAGACCATCGGGGGCATCCCAGCCCCGTGGCACTGGAGCGTTTAGATACATTCCTGGCTGGGCTGCACCATGCAGAGCAAGCAGGCGTCGGCTGCAACGACGATTGAGGGCAACGGCGACGGTGACGGAGATGGCGGGATCGTGCAGCGGCGTCGAGCTCGATTGGATGCCTCAGTTGACAGGCCGGTAGACGCGGAGGGAGGGAGCAAAGCGTAAGGTGAAGAGATGGAAGAAAGCCCCAGGACGGCGCCGTTTAGGGGACGGAAAGGTTAATTGACGGGCTCGACTAATTGGAGGGGGTGGTTGAGAGCGGAAGCACGGAGCAATGAAGCTTGTGCTTGTGCTTTTTCTCTGCCACAACGGCAACGCAACGGCCTCGCCTCTTTCTGGGCTCGGCGGAGGGTTTCTGCTTCCAGGCACAGCCGCCGTGTGTCGGGCGTGGGCGAGCGAGGAGGCGCGAGCGAGCGAGGTTGGTTGGTTGGCTTGGCCCTGGCTGAGCTGGCTTTGACGATTGACAAGGATGTTTCGGGGCGTCTGGGTCTGGGTCTGGACGTCGTCGCTCGGTCCCACAGAAGAGGAACAGCAGTTTTGAAAGAAGGTGCTAAGTGTAGGGGCAGAGAACAATAAGAAGAGAGGGAAGGAAGTAGACCTGATCAAGTTTGCGACCTGGATCGCGGATGGCCAAGCGCTCCGCTGTCTGTCTGTCAGATCCAGGGATATCGCCCGCTGTCAGTTTTTCGCAGCTTGAGGGTCTCTTGGTGGTGACATCAGCAGGCGGCTGTGGCCATGCTTACTCCTCCAACGTCCCTTTAGTCGCGGTCTAGGCGTTCTTTGGACAGAAAAGGGCTTAGATGAGACGGGATGATGAACGAGGGAGTCGACAAGATCACCGAGTCTGTTATCAGTCCCCCTCCCCCCCCCTCTCTGCTATTATTCACATGGAACGATGCCGCGCTGGACCCCATCTCCTGACTTGACACCCGAGCCATGGGCCAGCATCACCATGTTCAGCGGTGACGCTAACAGATCAACGCAGCATGGACCTGTAGAGGGCTTCTTCCCCTCTGCCAGCAAAACAAGCGTCAACCTACCGCCGGGGTCAACGGGGTCCCCGGCTCGTGTCCGGCCGCCCACCATTACGCAACCACCCAGATCCACGGGCCCAAATCCCCGAGCAAGGGTTTCCGGGGACCCGGAGGAGGGCAGGCACGAGAGGGAGAGGGAGACCGTTTATTCAGCCGACTTGGGGGTTTTCCGTGTCAGGTAAAAAACACAACACTGCATCCTCCTAATTCCAAATCCGCGAGCCCCATGCCTCCAATGCACCCCGTTGATGACCAGCATGAAGCCAACATCAGTCCTCGAATGTCATTGGGGCCTTTCCGGTGGCTGGTGGCTGAGCCCCTCGCTTAGTGGCTCCAGCCAGCCGTGTCAGCCTCTCCGCAATCGATGCACTCGCAGCTAATGATCAGCTTCAGAATTCTCGCAATTGACAACCCCTTGCCCGTTCACTCTGCGGTTGCCCTACCACGATGAGTGTAACCACTCTGCATCTCGAGTCTTAGATCTCAAGTCCTGCCCTGCGTCTTGTCTGCATCAGACCCGGATAGTTGCTTCGTTACCCAGAGTCTCGCAATGCAACGCCCCTATCGATCGATCCTACACACGACGGCATAAGAAACTAAGTTGATGCAGATGCAGATGCAGATGCAGTCCTCGGCCTCACCGTTCTGACCCAACAGCTTCCATAACGTCCTTCTTTGGCTTTTCCAACGTGGATTGTGCAGTGGAGGCGTTGCCCCATCGTCATAATGCGGTCTGTCTCAGGCCACCGGCATCATCCCAGACCCAACACTGAAAGGCACCACTTGTATACCTTGGCTTTCCAACGATGCAGTGAGCTGGCGTGGCATTCCCCTGGGCTTACGGATATTGTTTCACCAGCAATGTTCCTGTCCCATGAAACTGGCACAGCTTCTCTCAAACCAAAGGTCCCAGCCACTTCTTGGTAATACCTTGGCTGACCTGGGGAATGAGGGGCTGCCAACGCACACAACAGACATAAACGTAGATGATGCAGTATGGAATAATACTTAAAGAATTAAGGATATAGAAATAGACGCCAGGACGGTTGAAACGCCTGCAATCCAACCACCCAAACTCCCCCTGCCAACATGCCCAATCTGAAATCAATTTACCCAAACTTCTTCTCAAACTTCCTGAGCATGCCCGTCACGCCACGCTCCAGGCGTCCGGCGTTCTCCTCGAGCTTGCCTCTCGGCGGCTCTGTACTCTGTGGTTGGAACGAATAGATCTCCGAGTTGGCCACTTCAGTCTGCGTGGGGCGGTACACCTGCTGGTGGACACCATACTCTGCTCCTCCCTGAGGAGCTGGCCCCTGCTGCTGAGTGTAGTTATACTGCGCAAAGCCTCCTGGCGGCGGAGGCAGGCCTGGGTTAGTGGTGGGCGGCGTCGGTTGCGCTGGAGGTTGGGTCTGCGGTGGCGGTTGTGTCTGAGGAGGTGGTGGTGGAGGCGCGAAACCGGGCGAGCCAGGGAAGTTTGCAGAGTATGGGCTTCCCAAGCCTTGAGCTGGCATTGTTGCAGCTCTATGAAGCCCGGGGTGCTGGCCAAACTGAGGTGGAGGCAGTCCAGGGCTTGTAACACCTCCAGGAGGGAATTGAGAAGGCGGGGGCATTCCGGGAGTGAAGGGCTGCTTCTGATAATCGTAGGCGACAGCCACGGCAAGCGGGTTGAGCGGGTCCTCATCCGGAGGCGGCGTCTTCTCTCGGTGCTGTATCGTCTCCGGAGCGGCGGGGGCGGCCGGGTTATACGCCATCGGCACAAAGGTGGCAGGTTCCGGCGGGCCCTCGGTCGATGGGGCCGGTGCGGGAGGAGGAGGCGCAAAGCTCGGAGCGCCAGATGAAGGCTTGGACGACCCATACTGGGGGTCCGAGATGGCTACATTCTCCAGTTGTTGAACAACGGAGCTCATGGGTGCCGGCTGCGGGGGCGGGCCGGGCTCATCCAAAACCTCGACGAGAGATGGTGGGACGACCCTTCTGACGCCATTGAGAAACAGAAGGGCATCCTTCTGCGTCCAGAAGTAGATGTCCACTGAGTGAAGCTTGTAGTGGTATTTGTTCTCATTTCGAGGATCATAAGTCGGCAAATGCCAATCGGTCTGGTCGGCGGGAGCTTCGGGTGCCGTCAAAGTGACCATGCAGTGCTGCTTGTACGAGTATCGAACGTGGGCCTGGTCGAGGACTGATTGCGCAATGTCAGCGTGTGTCCAACCGCTGCTGTACCCCACGTCAAGCCTTACATCCTTCAAAGGCGTCCTGGTCTTCGGTGCCAGGGTGGTTGGCGACCTCGATGCGACACCGGCGCTCGCCCGCATGCTCAAAGAGGTAGACGTAGGAACCCTTGTCAAATCTGTGATGCCTGGGCTTCACATCCTCGGGGCTGTAAAAGCAATGAACATCTCCGAAGCTTGGGAGCGGAGTTAGTATCTGGGACAGCCGGCGCAACAAATCGCAACTCACAGAGTAGCAACATTTTCCTCTCCTGGCCGCGCCGCCATCTTGAAGCTCAAGCTCTTGAGGGGTTCAGCACAGAAGCAGCTCGGATAACGATAGAGAGTAAGACTCGAGACACTCGTCGCAAGAGAGAGAAGAAAGGAGGAAAAGACGGGTCAGATCGCCAAGCTCCCACAACTTGCGGGCTCCTTGGGCTTTTGTACCCTCCTGCCCTCGTGCGCCACTTGGCTCGTCGGGCGGCACGACGACTGATCTGCTCCTCTGTTTCCAACGGACGACATGATGCATGTGTGGCCCTGCAAAGGTTGTCGATGTCGGCGCTTAGACGCCTGTCCTTGGAGAGGGGAAGCACATGTGCCAACCAATCCGAGGAGGCAGGACCCTTGGTGTCGTTCAAGCTGTCCCACCTCCAAAGTAGCGGCCCCCACCGGACGCTGCCTGAGCACGCCGTCCACTGAAATAAGAATCTTTAGGCAATACAATAGCATTTATTGCCTGGTCACGTGGCTCAGACCCCGGGGGAAAGCACGTGACTTCGTGTTCAAACTTGCAACGCGTCCTGTCATCGAGGGGCATCCGACACGTCTCACTTTCTTTCTTTGTGCTGATACGCGACGGAGATCGAGACGGCATCTTGGTCGCTGTTAATGATGCCTTTGATATCATTGACGACTGCTATGGACCTGTCTTTATTCACTCCTTGAGATGACCTCATTAGATCAGTCGGAGGAGAAGCCTCCGTTGCCATCGACAGAAGAGACGCCAGAGCTTCCCGGTGAGACTGAGGATGTCAGCGAAGATGCCTCCGAAAATCCCGATGAGGATGCTCTCAAGACTCTCAAATACTCTCTACTTGGGCCTTCGCTCCTAAAAGCAGGTCAGGACAAGGTTGATCAAACCAAGGTGCGCTCCAACTCGACATCGTTGTTAGGCATCACTAACACCAAGTCTAGGTCTCTGAGATCATCTACAATGCCTCCAAAGGCTCCAAGTTCTTCAACCGCGAAGAGGTCCGCGACAAAGTTCTCACCCGTAAGATCGAGCAAATCATTTCCCGCAAGACCGAGCTCGAAAAGAAGGACCTCACCCGCGACCTGCGCAACGCTGACCGTCTCATCGCTGAGCTCGAGCTGTCCCGCGACTTGACGCAGCACATTGTCCATGTGGACTGCGACGCCTTCTATGCAGCCGTCGAGCAGCTGGACCGGCCCGAGCTGAAGGACCTGCCTTTTGCTGTCGGCGGTGGTGTATTGACAACATGCAATTACATCGCCCGCAAGTTTGGCTGTCGATCGGGCATGGCGGGCTTCGTAGCCAAAAGGTTGTGCCCGAGTCTCATCCTTCTGAAGCCAAATTTCGAAAAGTACAATGCAAAGGCACAGGAAGTCAGGGAGGTTCTCGTAAACTACGACCCACGTTTCGAGAGTGCCAGCATCGACGAGGCATATCTCAACATTACAGAGTACTGCCAGGAGCATCAGATGGACCCAGCAGAAGCTGTCGAGCAGATGAGAGGCGAAGTCCACGAGAAAACCAACATTACCGTTTCTGCCGGCATAGCCGCCAACGCAAAACTTGCCAAGATCTGCTCCAACATGAACAAACCCAACGGTCAATACGTGCTGCCGAGCGATCGGCCCACCATCATGGCATTTATGCGCGATCTCCCTACACGGAAGGTCAATGGTGTCGGTCGTGTTCTTGAACGAGAACTCCTCGAGATTGGTATCAAGACATGTGGCGACCTGTACGCTCAGCGACAATATATCAACCCCCTATTCGGCGACAAAACCTCGGAGTTCCTGTTCAAGTGCTATCTCGGTCTCGGACGCACCAAGATCCAGCCAGCTGAAGAGTACGAACGTAAGAGTGTCGGCACAGAAAGCACCTTTCGTGACATGTCCGGTCCAACCCAGCTACGAGACAAGCTACGATGGACAGCCGATGAGCTTGAAAAGGATATGAAGCGCGCCGAGTGCAAGGGCCGCACTCTCTGCCTCAAGGTCAAGCTTCACACCTTTGAGGTCCTTACCCGTCAGGTTGTCCTGCCGCGCGCCATCTGGCTCGCAGACGACCTATACAACTACGCCCTTCCCATCCTCTCCAAGCTAGAGCAGGACATACCGGGTATGAAGCTACGGCTGATGGGCTTGCGATGTACGCATCTCGTCAGCACCAAGAAGCCCGACACCATGGCCTTTTTCGGTTTCCGGCCGCGCAGAACCGACTCGGAAGACGGAAACCTCAAGAGAAAGGCCAGCGACGATGATGGAGAATGGGAGCAATGGCCAGAGGCAGACTTGCAAATAGATGATGCAGACGGCCTCTTGGAGAGCCCATCGAGCAATCAGGACAGCCCCGACGACTCGCCACATCGAAGACACGGCAAGGAGATTGCCCCCAATCCTGTAAAGGAGCAAGCTGCCGAGGAATGGTGGGACTGTCCCATATGCAGTCGACCACAGGCTGCCGATGAAAGGCAGTTCAATGAGCACATAGATCTCTGTCTATCTCGGCAGACAATACGTGACGCTGTGCAGGAAGATGGCCCGTCGATGAAGAGGGACACGACGCCGGAGCCCAAGAAGCCGCGCATGGCAGACAAGAAGAGGGGGCGACCACGAGCAGTCGATCCCAAACAGAAGCAGCTGTTCTTTGGATAGATGAGATGAAGTTCATGATAATGATCCATGCAATCAAATAGATCTATGTATACTTGGTACGATTAGTCTCTTACGTATCCATTTTGGACTACCTTTTCCGTTGTCTAAGCCAATCTTAAAACATTACACACATCCTTCAACGCCTTGCTCGAACATGTATCTGAGATTGGCCTTTACATGACCCTTGACTCGCGACTGGCGATCCTATCCATCGTTTTCGTCCGCCTAATCCGCGAGTCCTCTTCCTCTTCCCGGTGCAATTTCTCACCCGGCAGCCTAACAGCCTTATCAAGGGCGACAGGAAGACCTCGGTGACGCCCTCTGATGATCACCATGCACAAAATGAGCTTGCTACCCGTGTGCATACCTCCTGCCAAGCTATAGCTGTTGTTGGCAACGCCCATGGAAAGGCCAACACAGCCGTACGCCGACACCACCTCGAACAAGATGTTGAAAACGCTATATTCAAGAGGCTTGTCGAGGAAGTTGTCCGTCTCGATGATCATGATTATAATGACAGGGAGAATCAGCCACCACATGTCGTGGGCAAGTTGGCCGCGGATCTGCTGGCCGATGAAGGAGATACGGGAGTTGTCGTCAGGTCCTTTGGGTGGAGCGATCACACCCACACCGTGAAACGTCATTGATCTCTTGACGGTTTTGTGAGCGGTTTTATGAACTGCAGCCGTGACTCTCCGTCGCAGGGGCGTCTTCTCTGGTTCTTCCATAATCGTGGGGAGGTTATTGCCATTCTCTTCCTCCAGAATCTGTGGGTCGTCCTCGTAGATACCAAGGGATCGCTCCTCATACACGTTGGAGTGTCTCATGGTGATAGAGACAGGGTACACCGAAACGTACATCATGATCATGTACAACAGCTGAACCGCAGGGTACAGCTTGGCTATAGAAACAACAGCGAAGCCAGCGGCACGCACAGCTTGATTGATGTTAGCGGGTGTTGCGAGAAGAAGTCAAGTTTTACGTACCAACTGCCTGGAACCATCCAGCTATGACTCGGTCGGATACAGGCATATCCTCAATGACAGGATTACCAATGTTTAGCACTTCAAAGGCGACCCAGTCGATAGTGTTGATGGTGGCGATGACAGCAAAGAGCCACCACGTTGCGCGAGAAGGGAAGAGGGTAGTGTAGACACGTCGAGGATACTTGAGGATGAACTCGATCGTCTCTTTCCAGGGCCCATGCGCGGTGGGCGCAGTTGTCAGTTTGAGTACCTGGAGACTGCACCAGAGCGAGAGTCGCAAAAGAAGAGGGTAGGCTGTGTTTCCGGCCAGGATGAGAATTCCAACAACGATCTGAACAAAGTAGGCGTCTTGAAAGGCGGACATATTGGCGTCGAGAAGAGACATGCCAGCGTTGTTGAAGGCTGAGGATGAAAGGAAGATGCCACACCACCAGGGATTCACGGAATTGACTGCGGCCGCCTCAGGTCTATATGTCTTGATCCAGGCGCCCAATGCAATGGCGCAGAGGAACTGCCAGAGAAAGCCGTACAGAGGAACGGCGACGGCGAGCACTTTGAGTGCTCTGTATTCACAGCCACCTAGAGCTTCACGCTCATCGGAACTCAGGTCGTAAAACTGCCCTCTCTTGTTAGTGTTGTGTGTGCCCAGGATCTTTTTCCAGTGTAAGAGGAAATCTTCCGATTCGTCGCTTTTGGCCGACTCGGCCGTCGAAGGCCGTCGTGCCCCTTGCAAATCCCCGTTGTTATCGTCATTCCGTTGGTAAATGGAGGCGCTTCCTCTACGATCTTCGGGCTGCGCCATGGAGTTGGCCCAGGTGATGTGGTCGTTGGCACCAGGAGAAAGAGTCGTCGGGTGGGCTGCTACCGTCGTCGTATTACTATCGTTGTCCTCGGAGTCAGAAGAAATGGAATCTTCGGGCGCAGACCTCGCGCGGCGCATGGGAAGAGTTGTAGCCATCAATTCATCGGGGTCACTCTTCTCCATCACGGTACGCTGGCGGGTGCCCAAGCCAGGCAGGGTAGTCGTGGCTGGGGGAGATGACTTGAATTTTCCAAAGCCCGTAAAGACTCGCTTCAGCGCCGGAGTTGGTTTGGCAGCGGCGCGGCGCTTTCGCATTTCTCGCTCTGCCGTGACGATATCCTCGAAGCGCTCCTCGAAGGCGTGCTTTCGTGCCATGACGGTCCAGAATGAAACCCAGAGCGCACTGCCGAGGATGAATAAAAGGTATAGCAGAACCTGCTGCCATGTTGTGATTTCGCTAAGATTAACAGTGTTGAGGCCGACGTCGCAGAAGGACGAAACGACGAGGAAGAGAGCATCGATGAAGCGGATGCTGCGACTCGGCTCGCTAGACCCCCAGAAGATGACGGAAAAGAAGAGAGAGCCGAAGATGAAGTAGGCGTAGTGGATGGTGATGTAATTGATGGGTGGAATCACGCGTCTGACTTGGGAGACGGCAGCCTCGAGTCTTGGATGCTCCTCCAAGAGCTCCTCCCATCGAGTCTTGATGGAGGAGAGCATCGTGGGTTCTTGGGGGCGATATGCCAAGACGTGTACCCCGGTAGGAATGGTCAGCTTCCAAACAGAGTGCGCAGAGCCTCTCAGGGATTTATGGGTGGTTCAACAAGAAGCTTTTTTACTTGAAATGAAAAGACATGTCGATTAAATATGACAATGAGCGGCGGAATTGGATGATGCTGGTGGCGATGTTGACATGCGAGTGGTGATGAAGGAAGTCGAGGTCGGCACGACAAAGGGAAGCGAGGTGAAAGAGAGCGAGGGAGCACTAACTACCAAGGGAGCCACGCACAGCGGAGCGGAGGTAGGTGCCGAGGGTAGGGCAGGCAGGTCCGTCCTCCTGCAACATGAAAACCTGGAAAGCTCAGACAAAGAAAAGGAGACTTGACAACTGTCCATGCATCATCCAAGGATAAAACGGCGTGGAAAGGGAGAAATCGAATGGATGAGACGCGACAGCGGTAGCCCCGAATGTGCACTGCCTCTCGGGTCCCGTCCCCTGTGGTGGTACCTGCCGTGCGGTACCTGGGCGCTCCATCTCACTCACTGGAGCTAGAGCATGGATACTCTATCGAATGGCCACTAACAACGCGGTGAGTATTAGGTGAGGTCGATGGGGACAGCAGTGAAAGGCAGGGGGTTAGGGATCGTGTAATGGCCCAAGCAATGCTATAACCCAGCGTTGTGAGGGAGCCAGCTCGGGCAGGACGGCACAGAGGCTGGCCTCGAATAACCTCTCCGCCTTTCCCCATGAAGCCACAAGTGGATGAGCGCCGATACGAAAGATCCAATGTCGTCCCGTTAAGATTTTGACCTTTCCTCTCCAGCTTCCCATCCGCCCCCTCCACTCCCCAGCGGAAGCTCCTTTTTAGTTCCCGGGGAGTGCTAAATGGCCAGCGGGCCCCGGGGGCGCACCCGGGCGGGTATCAGTGGAGGTTTGACCGTCCCGTCACGGACTCGCAATATACCGTCCAGTCCGTGAGTGGATGATTGTGCCGTTTCATCCATCCCTTGAGATGCAACTTTAATGCTTGCCACCGTCGCCGCTGACTGTCAGCACGCATCGGCAATGCGGCTTGAACGTTGACAGTTGCAATGCCGTTCATCACGGAGGATTTCTCCTCTTCCCACGATAATAGTAGCTCGTCAATGATCCCTGAATTGGTGGTGGCTGAGCAGCTGGGCACTTGCAAGTCATCAAATGAGCTTCCATGGATCCTAATCAACCCCCCACCCTTGCATAAACCAATAGAGCGAGGTTTGTTTGTAGCATTGAGAGATGTCGAGAATTGGTTATTCAACGGCAAGTCGCCAATGTTTGATGTCACCCAGCAGTGCTTCAGGACAACCAACTGCATGCTGTGTCCCATATTGTTTGGCCCCCGTATCCACGGCAATGGTGGATTGAACAAGCTCCAAGGATCCAATGTTCCGGTACGACGTCAACTTGGCAAATAAACTCATCATGCAAGCCGCCTCGGTACCTATCTCTCGTCAGCGCTTAAGCGAAGAGACGCTCCAGCCGAGGCTACTATGTAGATACGCAAGGACTCGTTGGGTTTCCTCCCAGAGGAGGCAAGCGGTGCTGTACTCGGGCTACTTTGAATCTTTTCTTTTTCTCTGTGTTTGCTTTTGCACATTGATCGGGATAATGTTATTGTTGGTGAAGTTCCTCTCCAATCAATTCTAGCCAAGTGATTAGATCCGATCTCGTCGGTATTGGCATTTCTTGGCAGTCGCTAGCCCACTCTACACCAAGCATCAGCTCATACTATGTATGTATAATGCTCTATCTGTAGATATATGCAACATAAAACATCCCAATGCGCCGCTGCCGTCCTTGTCCGTCAATTTAGACTCCAGCTAAAGCTCACGGTGCCGCTGTCATTCATCAAGCTTCGGCGGTTAGCTTCATCGATTGATTCGTCGCCACGTGGAAGCCACCACACAAGTTTTAAATGGCCACCTTTTTATTGTGTAGAAGTAGGGTGGTTGTCAGACACTTCTATCATATCAGTACCTACCCGGCACAACCTGAGTAAGCTGATGGTTGCAGTTATGCGCCATGCTCTAGGTTGAGAGCTTGCCACGAACATCACGTACTATATAGATAGTATGTGCCCATGACACGTCTTGTTCATGCATGAAATAGCACTACCTTCGAATACTACTACGCCTCCACGACTGAAAATCGCCTCCTAAGCCGGATCCCCATTCGCATTCTTATCCTCGATCTCGAACTCGGATTAGGAGATACGACTAGAATACACCACCCAAGCTGCCACGGAGCACAATACTCTACTGCTCATATGTTCTATGACTGCGTTATCATATTAATATCATCTGGTTGATCGCTTGTTCACTGCTGGGCATGGATCTCCCTACCCGGCATCGTATCGTATACTCTACCAATCTCGGTTCCATGGCCTAGGAAATTGTAGGGGCGTAAGCAATATTCTTCCATCCCAAGGGAGAAATACTTATTCCTCTGCTCCGTTTAACCGATATGCCACATCCATCTCCCACCAACTGACTCGGTGGTGGGGGCTCACCGGTTGACCGACAATGTGCAAGTTATGACAGCATGACTCGGGCAGCACCACATACATCCATGTGCCGATTCTGGGGTCGCACGGCGTATCTCGGTATCTGATAGAGATCAATTCCTCAGAAACCAGAAAGTCGTGACCCCAACAGTGTATCCGGGTCCCATTGACCGCTCTTATCCGCAGCAGCAGAGGTATCATGACATGACATCACCTAGTTGTCGCGATCTACGGGCATAACCTGCTGTCATCCATGCAGACCATCGCTACATGCCCCGGGCGGCCATGTAGCTGCGGCCAACAGTCACCCGCTTGGCGATGCCCAGCGTGGGGCTTCCTAGGAAGTAGAAGCAGAACGACGTCGATAACGACAGGCTTTCGTTTTTTCTTTCTTTCAAGTTGTACATCTAAGATGGGGTATGCAAGAGCGATATGGTCGTGTACATGGTCATTACAGCTCCTCGTGGACGGGGGCGTCATCGGTATCCGCGAGGATGGTCTTGGCGGCGTCGGCAGCCTCAGCGACGATGCTGGCGACCTTCTCGGCAACCTTCTCGGTAGCGGACTCGGCTGCCTCCTCGACAACCTTGGTCTCGATCTTCTCGGGCTTGGGGACGCCATCGATGCCAACGAGCTCCGTCTCGAAGACTATAGGTTCACAAAGTGTTAGGCGGCAAAGATGAGGCGAGGAGGAGGAGGAGGGGATCAACGTACTCAGGGTCGCGCCGCCGGGAATAGGGCCAATGCCTCGCTGGCCATAACCGAACTCGGGGGGGATGGTCAGAGTCCTAAGTCAGGGGGTCAACAATGGGGGCATCGCCAACAATGCGTCGTGTCTTCACTAACCTCTTCTCACCGATACACATGTCCAAGAGACCCTGATCCCATCTTGATTTCTGTCAGCATCGGGCTCGAATGCATCACGGTGAGGCAAACACGAACCCCTTGATAACCTGGCCGGTACCGAGCTTGAAGGCGAGGGGAGTGCCCCGGTCGTAGCCTTGTGTGTCCGAGTTAGCATTTGATTTGCGTAGCGCAGCTGTCGCAACGGGCGACGCAGGGCGGTGGGTGACCTACTGGCATCGAACTGCGAGCCATCAGCGGCGAGGGTGCCCCGGTAGTGCATATGGATCTTGTCACCGTTCTGGGTCTTGCGCTCGCAGACGACGGGGAGCATCACGTCAATCTTGAGCTCCTCGGCGACAACGCCAACGGCGGCAGAGGCCAGAACAGACAGGATCAAGGTGGCCTTCATGGTGGCGGTTCGGGCGGGGTGGGCACCGATGCGTACAGTACAGTACTTTGGGTATAGAGACGGGGGAGGGAGGGGCAATGGAAGAAGTGGAAGGTCGGCGTGGAAGACGTTGAGAAGCCTGAATCTGGAGGCTTGTGACGTCGAACGGTGTGGTTGGTTTGGAGGGGAGGCGGTGCGATGCGAGGTTGTTGGGTGGATGGATGGTTCCCCTCGAGACCAGAGGGGAGCCTCTCAGTCGCGGCGACGTGGCTCGTCCAGAGGACAGCCATACACCTACGCTACAGCGTGACCTCTGCGCTGGGCTGGCCCCTATAAACAGCCAAGCAACAGCGTCATAGCAGGGTCCAAACACAGCCTGGGACAGCTGGCAAAGTCATTGGCCAATGGCCCACGGTCCGCCAGATGGCCTTGGGTCCCTCGTCGCAGCTCCTGATCTGGCGCTAGGTTGTCCCATTCCGTCCGTATCTTTATCTCCATTCGGAACCCGGGGAGGGCTGCAGGACCGGATCATGAGCGGGCAGGGCGCAGGACGCAGTTGCATCTTTTGCAAGGGCCCATCCATGGAGACAACGGTGCGATGCCAAACAGGCCCTGGGTCTGCAGTCACGTTGACCGCGTCAACACCACTGCTATCGCCAATCTGACGCCTTGCCTTGCTTTGCCTTGCACAGCTTTGTTGTCTGTGTCTGGCAGGGCGACGAGGCGAAACCATTTTGCTTCTCCCATGTGACCCATGACGAATACACGACGCTTTGCTGTGATGCTGCGCTGCGCTACGCTGCGTTGTATTGGCCCCGGTCGACACGAGCGCTGTCCAAGGTGAGGCGTAAAAAGGAAATACTCAAGCCGGCCTTGTCCGACTAGTCACCGGGAAGGCTGTGATAGAGTCAAACATCGCGACGTCACTGGGTGATGATGTTTGACATGTTCGATGTGACAGCGTCCACTGCCGGGTCCAGCCGCCCATCCACCGCAGCACAACACCGTCAACAGCCTGGGCTCTTGGGGCGGCTGGAGCGCTGGAGCACCGGTTGACTCGCCGCGCGTGACGACGTGTAGGGCGAGAGGGTGTAGGGCTTCAGCTAATCGTCATTCTTGCAGCCGAGTAGTCGCATCAGTTCCTGCAGCAGAGATGCAAGCCGGGCCCACGGCTCTTTTGACCCTCGCTCCGAGAAGAGAGCCTGCATGTGTCAGATCCACCTGAGCGAGAGAGAGAGGCCCTGGACCAAGCGCTTCAAACGCTTCACGGCCCTGTCTCGCCTTGATCATGATATTCCCTCCCCTCAGGAGTAATGAGACAGCGATTGATCATCCTCCCTTCCCCCCCTTTCCGCCCGGCTGGGAAGCATTCGCGTCCTCGATAGGCTGGGGCTCTCTCGTCCACCCACACACACACCTCGGTTTGGGCATCGACGAATTTATCTGAATGGAACGAGCCGGAACGTTGAGCAAGGGCGATGCCAGTTGCGACAGAGTCGAGGCCAGCCTCAAAGGGGAGCAAGAACCCAAAGGGGCAAGAAAAAGCAAAGAGGGGGAAAATTAGTCCATCCGCAATAGATTTGCGAGACAGAGATTGGAATGACGATAGACAGGTAGATTCACGAGCCTGCACGCTCCATCAACATTGACTGACAGTGGATGGGTCTATCCCATGGAACCCAAGGCAACGGTACCTGGATTTGCCGGCTGCTGCGAGGCAGAGGTTGGTGTCACGGCTGGGCTGGGCTGGGCTTGCGCTGGTGCCTGTGTGCCTGCGATGGCTTGCTGCGGCATCAAGGGATCTCATGCAGTCACTTTGAAAGATTAGGTCCCTCTCTCACGTGTCTCAATCATGACCGTGAAAAAAATAAGCCCTTTGTCCTACCAAGGGTCTCACAGGCCCTTACCTAGAACTTCGACCGAGACAAGCGAACTCGGTGGCCCCCAATTACAGGCAACAACGGACCCTTTTCTTCCTTGTCCTGTTTCGTCTATTTTGATTTTCCCTTCCAGCCTCTGCTTGTCGCTCACTCACTCGCTCGCACACGCCGTGGGGCTTGGCCTTGCCCTGCCTTGCGCCGGGCTGCTCATTCGCTCTGAATGGCTCCGCCCCGTCCCAGCGACCAGCGTCACCCAAGCTTCACTTGACAGCTTTTTCGCCACCCGAGACCTGTCCCCGTGCCTCTGGAAGCTCTGAATGCCAGGATCCTTCTTCTCTGGTCCCTTGTTTCTCATCGCCCTTGACAGCCCCTCGATGCCCAATGGTTTGCATACGCCCTGTTGTCCTGCACCCCGACTACACGCCCCTGGTCCCCTTTCCCCCCCCAGTCCTTCATCGTAGATGGCCGCTATCGTGCCGGGCCCGGGAGCCTGCCAGCGCGCGGTTCCTCGTGTGGTCTCTGCTTGACTCACTCCCTCAAGTTCCATCTACCAACCGTCCAGGAGTTGCCTTGCGCTTTGCCTGGTAATCCTTGTTCCCCAGGCAGTCAGGGCTTGGGTTAAATCCACTTGTCCTGAGTGGAATGGCAGAGTACGTACTGTCGGTTGCATCGCCATGGACTTCAACTACATATAGGCCCCCTTCCTCGTCACTGCTGGAATTCCCCCTTTCATTTTCACCAGACACTTCCAATCTCCAGCCTCCAGCATCCAGACAACTCTTGATCTACTTTGACAAAGTTTTACACGCAACAAAGCCTCACGGTGCAAGACTCTCCAGCTCACACAACAACACCGACCACAACAACCGCAATCATGAGCGCCCCCTATACAGTTCAGATCCACCAGAGCTCCAAGGAGCCTTCCATCCACAGCTCCTACAGCTACTCATCTGGATCCTACGTCTCCTCGACAGACTCGACCCCTCGGTCACTTTCCCCTGGCGAGTACCGCGAGTATGGTGCTGGTGAGTTTCATCATCTCCCCGGGCCTCCGGGCTCAATGCCGCTCGGCCCCACACTAACCTTCGACGCAGACAAGCACACCACTCAAGTCGCCAAGTCTGGACGAAACACCGTCATCAACCATCACAAAGTCGGTTTCGAGCAGTACTCGCCCAGCCCGACCTACTCCAACAGCTACTCTCGATCTTGAGCGTTCTTGATTTCGATTTTTCCTTTGTTCTCTGCGACTCTTTGACGGCGATACACACACATAAAGGATATGGGATACAGCACGGACCGGCGTTTTAGGGGTCATCGAACAGGATTAGTTATGCGCAGCGTGGCGATGTATCATTAAGCGACTGGCGATTTTGGACAACGAGCATGGGAATTTCTCGACAGCCACTTTTCAAGTTGTGGACTTTGGGCAGGATATTGGGACCAGAACAGGATTTTTACTTTGTTGGTTATGGGTGGACGGGTATACGGATACACTCACATGTACACTTCTTCAGCGCGACCCTTGGGGTCTGCACTGACTTACTTCTAGAAGGGCTGGGCTGGGGCCCTGGCATCCTCAATCTCTCTGTCTTGTCTTCTACGAGATCAGATTGGGTTTTCAGCCCGTCGGCTTGGTCCGACGAGCATGAAACAAATTTCAATTTTTTTGCTCTTGCAAGCCAACCGCGTTCTCCGTCTTGTTTCACCCCTCCCTATACCCCTGGGTCTAAATTGCTTATTCCTTGATTTTTTTTTCTTTCTTCCCTCTTCTGCAAAAGGGTTCAAGGGTATCCCGTGGATGGTGTGAAGGGTTGGGCGTTGCTATATCTGGGGCATTGGGTTCCCTCCCGTCCGGTACCTGCAGCCCAACTGTCGGCAGGGGTCTGCCTTTTTTGATGCTATGCTCAATCCCGTCTTGCCCGCACTCCTCCTCCACCATCTCCGGGAGCATGCGCATTCTCCCCCCGCTGTGATTTTCACATGGGATGGGATGAGAAGTGGCTTCTAATAGTCGTGATTCCACTTTCCATGCATCAGAGCTACGGCCCAATCACAATGCCGAGTCTAGGGTCTGTCCATCACACTCAGAGTCGGTTTCTGTGTTTAGTGCTAGAATAATTCGAAGATTTTCCATGATAATTACAAAGACCGGCCAAAATGCCCGGCTGCAGCCGAAAAGCGCCCACTTAGTCCCGTAGCCTATTGTTAACATGCCTGCCCAAAGTTTGAAAATCATTTCACTCGTCCTACAGAGTCCCCATGGTTCTGGGTATCATGAGCGCCGAGGCTCATGACCCCGTCGCATGACATCATTGCTCAGGCGCCACCCTCGCGCTTGGCATACTCGTCCTCGATCGCCTCCTCGTACTTTTTGGCGGCCTCGTCCTGCCCGGTGGTGCGAGGGTCATCGTGCAAAACGCCCCCCTTGATGAGGACCTCGGGGTTTGGGCGGTGCGAGATCTTGTCGTTGAGCTTGTCCTCGAGCATGTGCTTCTGGAGCTATGCATGGGGTGGGGCTACGTCAGCGAGGGTGGCTCTTCAACAAAGAAAGGCAACTGGGCTGGGCTGGGCAAGAGGACTTGGGTTGGCTTGACTCACCTCTTTCTGGTGCGCCAGGAGGCCTGGCGCTGCGGTCGAGGCTGGGAGGATGTTTTCTGTTTGGGGGCCGTGTCAGCAAGGCTCTACGTGGGCAATGCCGGATTGGTAGGCCTGGGCTCCTTACTCTCGATGAGCTCGGCACGATCGGGGCGGTGCTTGAGGTGGTCCTCAAGGGAGTTTCTCCGTGCCTGGTTGGGGCGAATGGGCGAGATGGGAGTCTCGTCAACCAGCTGGGGCTGCTGCTCGGTGGTGTCGGCCATTGCGGAGGTGAATGAGTTCAATGGTGATGTGAAGTATTCAGTGTAGGGTGTTGTTGTAAGTTGAATGAAGATGGAGAGGAGAAGAGAGTAAACAAGTCTCAGACGGCGGATGCAGTGGTGTTATGTATCTCATCCAACGTTCAAGCTAAGGTCTCAGGATGGGCCGTTGATACGGCAGCCAGGCCATGTTTTTAATGCCATGTTCCGTCCGTGGTGCTCATTATCACCTGAGCTGGGATGTCCCGCGCGATCACCACAGCACGCCAGTGGGCATGTGGTTGCTACCCCGCAACCAAGGGACTGGCCTGCGTCACAGGGCAGGGATAGGCGACCAGTCATTGACGAGCCCTCTTGTGAAGCCACTTGAACGGGCGTATTTTCCTCCGTAGGGAGCCCTAACAACTTGAATAAGAGCGCTGTAGCGAGGCTTTTGGCGGGTTGGAGCTTGTTTGGCGGGGATGGGGATGCAAGCCAAGGCGCTTGATGCCGAAGACGATGGAGCTGTTCCTGGAAGCGAGTGAGTGGGCCGCTTGATCAACATGAGTCGCATAAAGAGAAATGGCATTGAGTTACTTCCTGGTGTTATTGATATCGTCCCAGCAGAGAGGAGCCATGTGTCACCCTACAACTCAGCCGTGTCCAGATTCATGCCGGGCGGTTTCATGACACCACCTGGTTGCTCTAGGGATACCCTGCGAACAACGTCATCATAACTTGATAGGAAACATGTATGTAATTAAGGGTCCTGAATTTGGCACGTGTGTTGCAATGGGATGAATGCCTCTCTTAAATTGTAAAGCATGGTTGGTTTGTTGGACAATTGGGTGCTTTGCTTCAAGAATCAACTCTCGCTTGAACTATTCTACCTGCCTAATATGGCAAGTGGCCAACCATCACTCCAGCGGTTGAATCGCAGTCAACCATTGTTGATTTACAGCTTCAGAGCCATAAACAGATTTACTGGGAGCCTAACTGATATAAGCACATGTATCCCTGTGAAGGATCTACCAAGATTCATGGCCAACAGTCAGGGAGACAGGTGGAGTCGTTTATTATTAGGCACAGACATTAGAGGCTGGCAGCGACTTGAGACGACCCTTTCTTCCCGACGAGGCCGGTTCTGGCACGTATGATGACGACACACCAGCTGGACTTGATAGAAATGAAAACGCTGTTATTCGTTGTGAGGCTTTGATGTGATAGGGGCAGCATTGCAGTAATACGGCAGTACCTATAGTGAAGACACCCAACAACAGCAATATTAGGCCATCAAGCATCTCTGTGAATAATTACTCATTTCAAGTTTCGGGCTCTGAATGCCGCGTATTCGGAGACGAACCCGTGGATACGTGGATGTCAAGGCTCAGCTAGGACGGGAGCGAGAAAAAAAGTGAAGAACCGTCGTGCCTGTCCCCCGCCACTTGTTGCGTAAGATAGCGACAGTAGGGGGCTGTGCTGGGCGGAAAATCGTCGGCGTTTTCGTCACCTCCCGTCAGGCACCAGATCATCGCTGAACACAATCTCGACTCCAGCCACATCAAAGCTTCCAGCGTTTCCTTTGGAAAAAAAAAACATCGCATCTTTCTCTCCGACCCATCCTACCGGAGTCCTTCGCTTTCTCACGGGATCGATCCTCTGATGCCTGTCTAACCAACTATCGTCCATCCGGCTACCTTTCCTCCTCCTCCTCCTCTCCCCCCAATCCCCTGCACATCATGGTAAGGTGCCAACAACCCCTCTGGTGGCACCTCTTTTGCTGACCGTTGCTCCCGTTGCGCAGGGAATATCAAGACGTCCCAAGAATAAGGACGCCCGCACCGGGGCCGCGGCCGGCGCAAGTAGCAGCGCAAAGCCCAAGAAGGCCACCTTCGAGACCACCAAGAAGAAGGAGATCGGTGTCTCTGATCTGACCCTGCTGAGCAAAGTGTCCAACGAGGCCATCAACGAAAACTTGAAGAAGCGATTCGAGGGCGCCGAGATTTATACCTATATCGGCCATGTGTTGGTCTCGGTCAACCCCTTCCGGGACCTGGGCATCTATACCGACCAGGTCCTCGACACCTACAAGGGCAAGAACCGACTCGAGATGCCGCCGCACGTCTTCGCCATCGCCGAATCCGCATACTACAACATGAAGGCATACAGTGATAACCAGTGCGTCATCATCTCGGGCGAGTCGGGCGCTGGCAAGACCGAGGCCGCCAAGCGCATCATGCAGTACATTGCCAGCGTGTCTGGCGAAGGGTCGGGAGACATCAAGCAGATCAAGGACATGGTGCTGGCCACCAACCCCCTGCTCGAGTCGTTTGGAAACGCAAAGACGCTGCGAAACAACAACTCGTCACGATTCGGCAAATACCTACAAATCTACTTTAACGCTCAGGGCGAACCCGTGGGCGCCGACATCACAAACTACCTCCTGGAGAAGACACGGGTGGTGGGCCAGATCACAAACGAGCGCAACTTCCACATCTTTTACCAATTCACAAAGGGCGCTTCGCAGCAGTACCGAGAGACATTTGGCATCCAGAAACCCGAGACGTACGTCTACACGAGCCGGTCAAAATGCTTCGACGTGGACGGCATCGACGATCTCGCCGAGTTCCAAGACACGCTCAACGCCATGAAGATTATTGGTCTCAGCCAACCCGAGCAGGACGAGATCTTCCGCATGCTTGCGGCCATTCTATGGATTGGAAACATTCAGTTCCAGGAGGACCAGAGTGGTTATGCCGAGGTCATTGATAGGTCCGTGGTGGATTTCGCCGCCTACCTCATGGAGGTGACCCCCGAGCAGCTCATCAACGCCATCACGATCCGAATCCTGACTCCTCGAAACGGCGAGATTATCGAATCGCCTGCGAACCCGGCCCAGGCACTGGCCACAAGAGATGCCCTGGCCAAGGCCATCTACAGCAACCTGTTCGACTGGATTGTTGAACGCATCAACAAGTCACTCAAGGCCCGACAACCAACCAGCAACACGATTGGTATCCTGGATATTTACGGCTTCGAGATTTTCGAAAAGAACAGTTTCGAACAGCTTTGCATCAACTATGTCAACGAGAAGCTGCAGCAGATCTTTATCCAGCTCACCCTCAAGGCCGAGCAAGACGAGTACGCGAAGGAGCAGATTCAATGGACTCCAATCAAGTACTTTGACAACAAGGTTGTGTGTGAACTGATCGAGCAGATTCGACCACCCGGCATCTTCTCCGCCATGAAGGATGCTACCAAGACTGCGCACGCCGACCCTGCGGCTTGCGATCGAACCTTTATGCAGAGCATCAACGGCATGTCGCACGCTCATCTTACTCCCCGTCAAGGAAACTTCATCATCAAGCACTATGCTGGTGATGTCACCTATACTGTGGATGGTATTACGGATAAGAACAAGGATCAGCTCCTCAAGGGTCTGCTCAGCCTGTTCCAGCACAGCGGAAACCAATTCGTTCACACCCTGTTCCCTCGTCCGGTTGATCAAGATAACCGAAAGCAGCCTCCCTCGGCTGGTGACCGTATCCGAGCGTCTGCGAATGCCTTGGTCGATACATTGATGAAGTGCCAGCCTTCATATATCCGAACCATCAAGCCAAACGAGAACAAGTCACCCACCGAGTACAACGGCCCCAACGTTCTCCATCAAATCAAGTATCTCGGTCTCCAGGAGAACGTTCGCATTCGTCGAGCCGGTTTCGCCTACCGTCAAGCATTCGACAAGTTCGTTGACCGATTTTTCCTCTTGTCGCCTGCTACTTCGTATGCTGGTGAATACACTTGGGACGGTACCACCGAGGCTGCTGTCAAGCAGATTCTCAAGGATACCAGCATCCCCAAGGAAGAGTGGCAGATGGGAGTCACAAAAGCATTCATCAAGGCCCCTGAGACTCTCTTTGCCCTTGAGCATATGAGAGATCGATACTGGCACAACATGGCTACCCGAATTCAGCGCATGTGGAGAGCCTACCTTGCCTACCGAGCCGAATCCGCCACTCGAATCCAGAGGTTCTGGAGGAAGAAGCGAACTGGAGCCGAGTATCTGCAACTCCGAGACCAGGGCCACCGGGTTCTCGGAGGACGCAAGGAGAGACGCCGTATGAGTCTTTTGGGTTCCCGAAGATTCCTTGGAGACTACCTGGGCATCAATGCTACCAATGGTCCTGGAGCGCAGATCCGCAATGCTGCCGGCATCGGCTCAAACGAGACGACCATCTTCTCTTGCCGAGCCGAGATCCTCGAGGCCAAGTTCGGTCGTTCCAGCAAGCCCAGCCCGCGTATCATTGTTGTTACCAACAGCAAGTTCTATATCATTGCCCAAATCCTCGCCAATGGCCAGCCTCACATCTCGGCCGAAAAGTCGGTACCTCTGGGCGCGATCAAGTTCATTGGCGTCTCGACGGCTCGTGACGACTGGTTCTCACTCGGCATTGGCTCTCCCCAGGAACCGGATCCTTTGATGAACTGTGTGTTCAAGACTGAACTGTTTACTCAGATGCAGCGGGCGATGCCTGGAGGTTTCAACCTCAAGGTCGGTGACACGATCGAATACGCCAAGAAGCCCGGCAAGATGCAGCAGGTCAAGGTTCTCAAGGACTCGCAGCTTCCAGTCGACTATTACAAGAGTGGTGGCATCCACACACAACCTGGTGAGCCGCCAAACTCGGTCTCGAAGCCCACACCCAAGGGCAAGCCAGTACCCCCTCGACCCATCACTCGAGGCAAGTTGATCAAGCCGGGTGGCCCCAACGGTCGACCATCCCGAATCACTGGAAACCGAACGGCCAAGCCTCGACCTGGTGCGGGCTCTCGACCTATCCCTCAACCACCGGCCGCTGTCGCTGCTGCTGCCGCCATCCCCGCTGCCGTTTCACAAGGTCCCGTCACTGTCCCCCATCGCCCTGTATCGACGCAAAACACCCACGCTGCGGTTGCAAACTCCATCTCAAACCATAGCCGAAATGCCAGTGGTGCTGGACGTGCACCGCCACCACCTCCCCCTCCTGCTGCCCCTGCACGACCGGCAAGTCCTCCCAAGGTCCTGGCCAAGGTTTTGTACGACTTTGCGGCTCAGCGGGAGAATGAGCTCTCGATTCACGCCAATGAGATCGTCGAGATTGTCCAGAAGGAGAACAATGGTAAGTTATCCTGTTCATGCTAGCAATGGGATCATGTCGACTAACACTATCATTCAGGTTGGTGGCTAGCCAAGAACCAGCACACGGAGCAGCAGGCTTGGGTTCCTGCCGCCTATGTTCAGGAACAAGCTCCTCCGGCTCCGCGTGCGCCGCCGGCCCCACGCGCGCCGCCGGCCCCACCACGGGCCAAGCCGACGCCTCCGCAGCCCCCGGCCAAACGGCCAGCGGCTAACCGCAAGCCTGCCGAGCTGCAGCAGCGCGACTCTGGCATGAGCCTCAACACGCTGAACGGCAGTACTGGAAGTCGTAGCAGCACTCCCACGCCCAGCTTGGGAGGCAGTCTGGCGGATGCTCTCCTGGCTCGCAAGAACGCCATGCAGCGGGAGAAGGAGGATGATGATGACTGGTAGTCGACACGAGTATATGCTTCACGAATCTTTCCGTTCAAAAAAGATAATGACAAGATGTCGATTTACAACCTTGAGCGCGCGCATACGACATACACACACACACACGCACACAGAGGAGCATGCAAAAACAAGAGAAGGGGGGGCATTTTTTGTTGTATACAAGACTGAGCTGGGCAACCGAGTTGATTTGCTGCTGGGAAGAAGCCCCTTTTTTGTTTGGAGCGGGCTAAAAGAGAGAGTCACGGCCGCTTGTTGGGTTTTTCTTGAAGCGTTTGGGGTAGGGAGGATCATCGTCTGGGATGCTTGAAAGGGAGAAGGGAGGAAAAGCATGGATCAAGAGAGATTTCTACATGTCTATTTTAACCTACTAGCTTCTCTGTTTTTTTTTTGTTGCTTATTCTAGAAATGTCAAATTGCTTCTTTTAAACCGAGAAAAAGATTCTATTCCTTCTATTTTCGTTTCGTGTCCCTTTAATCGTCGTAGCTGTCCTTTTGTAGGACTTTTCTTCTTCGTATGAGCTCTGCGAGCGGGACATCCTCGTCCTCGTCCTCGCCCTCGTCCTCAGGCTCTGACTCTTCCTCATCAACTCCATAGTCTCGTAAACGGTCTCCGTCCGAGTTTGTCCAGCCCATGCCCCCGTCGAAGCCGCGGTCATACTCCTCGTCATCGTACATGTCAAAGTCGTCCACCTCTTCAAGCTCGGCCATGAGCTGCCTCCTGCGTCTCTTGGCGTCATCGGCCTGGCGTCGCTGGAACTCAGCCTTGAACTCATCCGGGTTCAGGTTCGCCTGGCGGAGCTCCTCGGCGTAGTCACGATTTGCGGCCGGCCAGCCCCGCGCCGCCCGGCGTATCTTGTCCGGGTCAGGCGGGGGCCAGAGACCCTCGACGCGGTTGAAGCCGTTCTCCTCCCATGTCCAGCCGGACCCACGGCCGTCCTTGGCGATGACTGGGTTCCCCGCGAGTGGCCAGAACCACCAGAGGACGTTGCGGGTGCCCATAGCCTGGGACATGTTTGCAAAGAAGCCAATGTCGTAGGGGAACTCTAGCTTCTCGAAGCGCACCTTTTCACCGTCGGGCCCCGTAACATCCCACCAGTCCTTGACGCCCTTGTCGATGAGGGCCTCGTGGCGCTCCTGCTCCCAGCCCTCGATCATGGTCTGGTTGAAGATCCAAGCTCTGACCGTGTTGATGAGCATGATGCCCAGCGCGACGGTGGTGAAGAAGTCTATGAGGGTGATCAGGGAGAGTGAGATGAGGCCAAAGAGGCTGGGACCAAGGTATGCCGGCATGTGGCGCTGGTCCCACAGGACGGCGAAGCGCTGCCAGAGGAGGTATGCGAGCATCCAGAGCGACAGGTTCGTGTATATGAGGAAGCGCAAGAAGTGCGGAAACGTTGTCATGGACACGCAGTTACGCGTCCACGGACAATGATGATCCATCTTGGGCACACACCGCGCGCAATGACGACAGTGGTGAGACCTGGGCGGCTTGGGCGCCGAGCACTTGTTGCACCAGCGCTGTCCATTGGCGTCGATAACGCGGTCCTTGAAGACATAGCGGCCCGGGTCGACGGTGACGGCACGATAGTATGTGATCCAGAGGACGAAGAGGAGGCCGTTGAAGAGGAGCGTCTCGGAGCGCGTGGGCGGGCCCGGGTCGAGGGTCGAGAAGGAGAAGGCGATCTGGGAAAAGTAGCCGAGGAAGATTATGAGGGCGCAGACGGAGGGCACGGCAAGGCCCTTGATGAAGGGCGCGTCGTTGAAGCCGGCCATGGCAAGAGACACAAAAAGAGAGGATGATTACATCACAGGCCGGGGGGAGTTTCTTTATGGCGATGGTGGTGGCATGGAGTTGGAGATGATCTCAGGGGAGTTTGAACTAGCCCCGTAGCTGCCGTAAGAAGAGTGGGGCACTTGCCCGTTTCAGTGGCTGAAACTTGCCGGAAATAGCACTTGACGTCGTCCGCTTAGGTAATCTCTCAGGGGCTTCAATGTGTGGTGTCGTCAGCCTCTTTCCCCTTATTGAGATGATGGGGGAAAAAAAAAGATGACCAGGGGCTGGTCTCATCATGACAACTCCATCTACGACGACGTGAGAGAAAAGGAGCGTGTTTCGTTTCGTTTCCCCCCCTCATGTTTCTTTAATACTGCAGGAGGCGAAGGTAATTCTGGGCAACGAACGTAATGACATGACGATTTCTCTCGAGGGGACCTTCTTTTTCCTGTCTTTGTTTCGCCATATCCTGGCCCTGAACGCGGCCCGCGATTCTCCATCAACATAGCATCATGGCTCAGAATTGGGTCGTCCAACTATTCGGCCTCTGGTACATCCCCCCCCCAATACCCCCATTTTCTATACCTTGTACTAATTCTCATTAATCAGCGCCGCCTTGTCATTCTTTTACATCTCTCAGACTCTGGAACGGCATTCTCTAACTGGTTAGTCTCAGCCCAACCACACCCTTGTCTTGGCATGAGAGAGGCTCACACCCCAAATTCCCCTTCTTCAGAGAGCCCTCGTCTATCGTCATTCCTTTTGTTCCTCCTCTCTGGACTCATATGCTACGGCCTGAGTTGTTTCACAAAGTGGCTCCCCGGTGCAGATGGGCGCTTTGCCAGACATCGTCGTGAGGTGTCTCTGCTGGACGGTGCCGCAGATGCCGCTCTTAATGGCCCCAGTGCCCATCAGCCAAAGCGGCCACGACGTCTCTCACTTCCTGTTCTAGTTCTCTGTATTGTTCTCAGACTGGAAATCTTTCACCGTGTAAACTACCAGCAGCAATGCTCAACTCCAGGTCTAGAGGTATATCGTCGTCCTCCACTGCTACAATACCCCCCCTGAATACTGACATATCCCCAGTCCTTTCTCTGCGTCCTCATCTTTGCATATGAAATCTTCAACACCCGTCGGAAATGGGGCTTCCCTCCCCCAGAGGACCCGGATGACCCCTGGCGCTCATGCTTTGACGACTTAATCGACTGGTTCAGCGGACCTCGGGTCGTCCTCACCATGGCCGTGTCGAGCGTCTTGACGTTTACTACCGGCACGTACTTTGCCGTGAGCCAGATGACGCGCTCGACGTACTACTGCTTCGACCTAATCGAGAGCAAGAGGACCACTCTGCTCCTTCAGTGCGTCGGGCTCATGCTGGATGCCCTTATCGTCATCCTGTTGTGGAGACTGCTGGCTTGGTCGCGGACCGCCAAGCTTCGTCTAAGGACTCTGGGTACGGTTCTCGTTCTATCGGCTCTGTCGATGGGCTGCGTTTGGGTTGGAAGTAGGCTCCTTAGGGGCTCTTCAACTCTACACACAGGATTCGGCTTTTTGTATGGCTTCGACATTATCGTCGACAGCTTCGCGTTTGCGACGCTCATGATCTCGGCCGCGTTCTGGGTGTGTGAGACGTCACCTTTTACCCCATCCAGTATCATCACCTTTCTCGTCGGCACGGCAAAGGCCTGTGAGAATATCTTCTCGTATGGAGATTATCTGCACCCCACGCGGCTCCCTGCCATCATGCCGCTCTGGTTCGTGGCCTTTGGCATGATCATCTTTACATATTGCCACGACTTGCGCTCTGTCATCTTTGTACGGCGCTTCATGCTCACTGCTTTACTCGTTGGCCTAGCTGTGGGGACCAGCATCTACATCACCATCCAGCAGCCGCAGACCTTTAGCAATCGCCATCCCATCAACGATCTCGTCTTCAGAGCAAACATCAGACATGACCGATGGCTTCAGCATGTGGCTGTGAGCAGTAGTCTCCCCGTCGCCCACAAGATCTACAAGGAACGTCACGAGGGCCGTGATCCGCCCCCAGGCTTCGCCGACTGGTTCGAGTTTGCTCAAAACACCACCGTCATTGACCAATTCGACCAGATCGACAGAGATCTCAAGCCATTCCTCGCAGTTCCGCCAGCCAAGTTGCGCCAGAGGGCCGTTATGCTGGCAAAAATCCCAGGAGTTCACACAATCACCATCTACGAGGGCAAGGCATCTCGAAGTCCTGATGTTACGGGCCCTGACGCGGAGGCATTGGACAACCTTGTGGCATCCATTAACAAGTTCGCCAAGTTTCTGCCCGATCTTCTCTTCCCTGTCAACCTGGAACCCACGCCGCGGATCCTTCCGTCGTGGGAGAATGCCAAGGAGCAGAGCCGAGCTGACCTTACTCCCATTGTGAATCTCATCTCCAAGAGATCCGTGGACGGTGGAAACGAGACTGAGGAGGTGCTCGACTCTAGAGCATCAACTCAAGAAGCGGTACTCGGACAGGGAGATTCACCATACTCTCTCATCTCTCCGTCCAACTATCGCCAGATGCAGGTCGAGGCCTGCCCTCCTGGATCAAAGACCCGCATCACTCCCCACTGGAACATTGGCGAGTTCTGCTCCTCCTGTGTGCGAAGGCATTCCAAGGGGCAGATCTTGGTGAACTGGGAGCGATCCTTAGAATACTGTTCCCAGCCAGACCTCAAGTACCTTCACGGCATGTCCCTCTCGAGCCCTCACGCGGAGCCGATCCGGCAACTACTGCCCCTGTTTGGAGGCTCCAAGACGGAGCCATTCCAAGATATCCTCATACCCCTTCCCCGGCCTCTCGATTCGAAGCCGGATATGAAGTGGGATTTCGACCGCCGCTACGATGCCATGTTCTGGAGAGGTCAGACCGGTCAAGGCCCTATCAGTGACCAGGCCTTGCGCGGAAACCACAAGTTCCGACTGCTTCATCTCTTGGGAAACCAGAACCCTCACGACAAGGTCACCATGGTCCTGCCAACCGCCAAGGACGACACCAAGTATCGACACGAAAGGGTGCCCGTCACGGAAGCCAACCTCGCGACCCCTTTCAGCGTGGGCATGAACAACTATACGGGTTGTCTCGGGCCAAACTGCGCCTTCGCCAACCAGACATATGGCATTGTGGACGAGGCCCAGGACCAGGACCCGCTAGAGTACCGCTTTATCCTCCTCCTGGACGAAGACGGCGGGCCGTCCCCCGACCTCGTGCGCACGCTCCGGTCCAGCAGCGTGCCCATGGTGTCGACGCTCTTCCGCACGTGGTGTACGGACCGGCTGATGCCGTGGCTGCACTTTGTCCCCATCGACACGCGCTATCAGGGCCTGCACACGACGCTGTCGTACTTTGCAGGCACGCACAAGAGGGCCTACCTCAACGGGCGAGACACCGACATGAAGGCGAGGGCCAAGGACGCGCGGTGGATCGCGCGGCAGGGGGCACGGTGGGCGGCCGAGGCGCTGGGCGAGAGGGACATGGACGCCTACCTGTTCCGGCTGCTGCTCGAGTGGGGGAGGCTTGTAGACGACAAGCGGGATGAGATTGGGTACTCGAGGGACGACAAGGGCGAGTTCCTGAGCTCTCCTTGGACAAAGGACCAGGTGTGGTGAGTCTGACTCCTGCGGCTCGGATTGGTGCTTCACTGAGGAAGCTTCCTGTTATGCTTGTAACTTAATGTATCGTGTTTGGGAATCGGTTTGATATCTTCTCGTCAGGCACAGAGACGAGTCGTGGTTGGGAAACAATAGGCATCTCGGGGTGCCACGTAGGGCTGGTTGGGCATATAGACTTGCAATTTACAAAGCCAGCAGTAAGACGGACGGCACCGTTGTCAATGAATGACCTGGCCCGATCCGATACGTATCACGATGATATTCGTCAAAGCCGGCAGACCAGTGATGTGTCTGCTTGCACTCGATTCAGAGCTTATTGTGGCGGAACAGGTGGCACCGATCTACACTGCTTCAACCGCTTCCGCCGTGTGCTGCACACCATCGAGGACGGCTCTGCAGAAGCTGAAGACAGACACACACATGTAGAGAGCCTGCAAATGAGAGGGATCGTCGAGGCACACACCGGCAATGCAATGCTGCATAAAATGGATGGATGTCGGTACGTACCATCGCTGTCAACGACCCGGCGCCTCTCTCGGTCTTGAATTAGCCCGACGAGACGAGCCTCATCCACTCCGGCCATAGACCTCGGGAGTCAGGACCGGAGATAAGCCCGGGATCAAGGTCCGAACGGTTTAAGCTTGACAAACAAGCAAGGAAGCAAGGAAGCAAAGCAGAGACAGGCGACCGGAAACCTGAGATGTGACAACTCCTGATGCACGTCAAGGAGACAGACAACGGTCCATGACGCGAGTCAAGCCAAGCCAAGGTGAAGGGTCCAGTCACAGGTTGTAACTCCGAGGCTCAACGCTTAATAATAGGCTAGACAACAAAAGCCCACCAGGTGATTCGAAAAGTGGTGAGACGGTGAAGCCAGAAGCAGACAGGTCAGGCACGGATACCGAACTCGTCCCTTCGGCTTGGATCGCGTTGCGTCGGTGAAAGGCCCCGATGTCGCCGGAGCGGCGATTGGTCGGCGAGCAGGTGCATGTCCGGCTAAGTACGTACTGTACTTCATGTCGGGTGCTATCCCGGTCCATCACGGGCATGGGGATGCGGCGTCAATGAATCAAGCTGTCGAGCATTGGGCAACCAGAAACCAAAGGTCCAGAAAAGTGGGGTCAGATCTGGTGATGTCTCGCGAGGGGATCTCGGTGTAGGCCCGGGACCTGGCAGACTGGGGGTGTGAAAACCCGACCAGATTTCGGGTTTCTCTCTCTGTGTGTGTCCGTGTCCATGTGTGTGTGTGTGTGTGTGTGTCTGTGTGTGTGCGGGCGGGCGAGTGTGCTGACATTCTTCTTTCTGCTTGTTAGACCTGGGGACCTGAGACAACCAAGAAATAAGAGTACATAAATAATGGCATCATGCATGGGCTTGGAGTTGCTGCAAATGCCGCCATGGGCATGAGATGAGGCCATCATGGCCATGTGGGATGCCGCCACCGACGATGTGTGCGACCATGTGGCGGTCGGATATCTAAGCAGCAACTCGTGCTCGCTCATTGCGTTGCGTTGCGTTGCGCACATCCCAGGCCTGTATCTTGCCCTGTCCTGTCCTCTCTTGTCTCGCCGTTCCGGGGACGCGATAGATGAGAGTGCCTGGTGTGCAAGACATGGTCGCCAAGACCCAAGGTATTAACCTCGGTGAATCTGTCCTGGGAGGGACCAGGGCTGCTGCTGCTGCTGCTTTAGCACAGAGAAAAAGAACAAAAGACTGGGCCTTCTCTTGCTCACGGGCACGGGGGCGGAGAATTCATCCCTTGTCTTGGCCTGTAAGAACCCCTGGTCATGATGAGCTCCTGGCTCCTTGGCGGAGCACCCCTGGCTGCCGACACCTTCTGGTAACAAATCCTGGGGTGAGGTGAGCCGATCCAGCCTCTCTTGTTGACGAGTCCGGTCGTCCATTGCGGACTTAGACCACCGGCCGCCCGTCGTCCATGCGCGCACGCAAACATCCGCGAACGGGCGCCATGTTGGCTCCTCTGCCCGTGTCGTGTGTAATTGACACAAGATAGGACTGCCATTGAGTCGTTAGGTAACGGCACCGATTGCTGCCACACATGTCCCGTCCGTGGCCTCAGGTTCCCTTCCCTCCATCAACAGGAGTCTTGGCCCGGTCGGTGGCTGGCAAGGCGGCGTGCAGGTCTGTCATGCATACTCCGTACTGTGGGAGGGTGTGTGTGCGTGTGTGTGTGCGCTCGCGTCGAGGGCTCGTTTTGCTCCTTCGGGAGATATTGGGGGATAAAGGGAGGGACGGGATGACGGATGATGGACGGCCAGCCATGTGTCGGCCAGTTCTGTAAAGAAATAACGTCCCGTCACTAACAACCGCCATCAAATAATCCGTCGCCGTTCAAGATGCATCGCCCTGCTCCCTTCGCCTAGCTTCCCTTCTTAGTGCCAAACAGGGTGCCCATTTGACTAATTGAGTTCGGTTGCCTGCTTCCCGAGGTCAGAGCCGAATATCAACGTTAGCTTCGACCCTACCGTCGCCCTTCTCACCGAGCCCGAAACGGGGCGGCGGAGAGCGGCGAACCACAGCAACCTCGTGCGGTTCCCGTTTTGAGTGGTTTTCTCTCTGGATGCTTGGTCCTTCCTTGGACGTTGGGATGGAGATGGGCTGGAGACGGCCAGCTCCTTCAATGGAGGCGCACCTATGGAACATGCGGGCGTGGGGCACAGACGTGGAGGTATGGAGACACTTGGGGGAGCTAAGCTAGAACGCGCAGTAGGGGTGGTGGTAGGTGCGTCGAGAAGGACCCTCTGACGGCCTTTGGCCGTGGTAGCTCAATGCTTAGCCGCGGATAAGTTCTCGAGGCTGATGGCACATGAATCTGTATTGGTTTCGGGAGCGGAAGCTGATGTCGAGGTATGGGGTATTTCGCTGGGATCTGTCTGCGCATGTCAATAAGCCCGAGCATCGTGTCCAGGATGAGAGTGGGGGCCAGGGGAGTCATGATGGTGTCTGAATTCCTCATGCGTTGTAGTAACCAGGGTCCAACTCGAGATGTCTGGGGATGCCACCACCAAGCCAGCCAGCTGATTTCTTGCCAGCAGCTGTCCTAGGGTGTTCTAGAGCCAGGCACGCCGAGGCATTGGGGGACAAGGTGAGGACGGGGTGAGAGATGAGGGTTGGTGCTGGGTGGCAACGGTAAATGGACGGGCGGGTGAAGTAAAAATAGCGCGGATGCGGGCAGAGGACAGGAACGATAATGACGGCAGAAGTTCTGTCTCTGGGTTGTCGGTCGACACAGATTCAGAGGCGCACTCATGCAAGCACATCCCGCTTCGGCCTATCGGAGCTGCAGGCGCCGGTGAGGCTGGCCGCAGAGCACTGGCCGGTGAAGGCACCCGGTCACAGCTATCTCTCGCTGTGGGTGTCAAGAGCTCGACAAAGAGGGTGACAAGAGTATCATGAGAGGAACGGCGATTTCGGACCTTTAACGACCGATGACTGAACGGGATGGGTCCGCGATTCGAGAGTTTGAAAAGGCGGAAAGAGAGCAGATAGGACAGCACATCTTCGCTTGCGGAACAAGAGAGATAATAACAACGTGATGAGTTGAGCCGTGTCCGCTGCGAGCCTGTGACGTTGAGTGAGATTTGGGGCTGAGAGTCTGTGCTCGGTCTTGCACCTCCGGGCAACGTAGAGCGACGTGGGCGAGATGCCAGACAGCTGCCCTGTACGGAACGTAAACGGGTCCCTTGCACAGATCCCCTTGGGGGAGCATCAAGTGCCATGGCCAGGCCATGCGGCGAGCAGGGACCAGGTCTCGGTCAACCCGTGGTGCTGGTCACACACGGACTGCCCTACCTCACATTCATCTCATCCATGACAGAACAGACAGGCTTCAAGGCACAGGTACATACGTACCTACATTGCAGAATCTGGAGTACAGCAGGTGTCCAACGGGGAGACGGAGGTCGACCGGGAAAGGTGCAATTGTTCATGGTTTCCTCCATGGACCTCTTGCTAGACAAGCCGGGGTGCTCTGTATCCGAAAGGTTTCTCGAGATGAGCCGCCAAAGGCAGGCATACCGCGACCATTCGGAGGAATTATGGCTCGGCCAGACCGGTACGGTATTCGATAGTCGAAGGAGGGTTGTATTCGGTCGGGAGTGAAAGATAGAATCCCGTGCCAGGTCATGGCAACCCCTACCGAGATCCTGACCTTGGAAGAGCCCCGATATCGCCTCGCCTGACTGCTCTGTTTTACCTGGGATGCTGCCGTGTGCCAATGACCGCTGTCCGGTTGATATCGACATATCTGAAGTTGGGCTTAGAACCGCTTCTTGGAGACCCCTCAGTGAGTTATGGATCCCATCTCCTCGGAGGAGGTCCGTTGACGATTGACTGCAAGTCAAAGTGGGACGGGTTGAGGGGACAAACAAGCGGTGCAAGTCTAAGAGAGAAAAAAGAAAGCAAACCCGAGGAAAGTCCACGGACAGACAGTTCAAGTGATGTGCAGAGCCAGAGGAACACCATCTGCGGCAGGTTTGGTAGGTGCGTTGCAGAGCTAAAGTAGAAAGATTAAGCCCACCTGCCCACACTCTGGAGTCGAGGATTGCCGCCAGAGCCGCCGTCGCGGCGCCACCTGGTATGACCCTTGCGGGAAGCGTATTGGACTGGAAAGATCCCAGCCTTGAGAAGCGAGACTTGATGTTCCTTTTCAAAGGAGAGAAAGAAAAACAAAGACCAGGTTCTGCGACTGGTGTCTCTGAATGGATGCCCTAATGTGCAGGTGCAGGCGCAGGCAGGCGTAGGCCGTTGGTGCGGTACAGCCCACCCGTACAGTACAGGGCAACAGCGAGAGGTGCACTGCAGTGCTGTCGCTGAGAAATCTCACAGTGGTACGTACTGTACTCGGCCGGGATGCTGTAGCCGGGTCTAGCCTAAATCGTCTCACCTTGGAGGACCCCCATTTTGCAACCCCATCTTTCCATTCATCCATTCATCCATCCATCCCATCCCAGGACTTCGGCGGTCTCTTGTCGGTATTTCCTGGCCCATCGTCCTGGGTCTGAGCCTTTCCGAACCAATCGTCTCTCTGTGAATTCACAACCTGGGCAGATGCCATCACCGACTGATACGGAATACCACTCTCCTGGACGTCCAATCTTGGGACTAAACACGGTCAACTTGGCATCTCCCGTCGGTATTCCTCCTCCCCGGCACCGTGAGCCCGGCCGGACAGCCTTGACCTCGACTGACCTTGAGCCCACCTGAGAGTCCAGTGACCATTACAGCCAGCAGCCCAGGCCACACTCAGGCCCCCCCCGCCGTGGCTCGTTTCTACCCCAAAGTTGATTTGATTCCCGGGCCGGTCCCTTATTCTCGGCTGCAAGTACCACCCCCATACAATTGCCGTGTGCTGGTACTTGGGCCTAGGCCTCCGGGGAAGTCCACTTCCCCCCTCTGACAGTCCAGTGTCACCGCATGCACTGGGCTCCTCTCCGCCGCTCAGTGCCCAGGTTCCGCCCACCCCCCTTCCCACGGGCTCGCTCGCCCTACTCCTCCCCCTAGGTACTTATTCCTATCCCACGCCCTTCCACCTCCGTTATCACACGCCACTCCCAACTGCTAGGTCGTCTTCGCGAAGACGGGAGTCTCTCGGTCTCTTTCCATGAACCTCTCTCTTCCTTCTCTTTACCAACCCATCTCCTCGGCCAACTCAGCGGACTGACCTCGAGCTGCTTTTCTCTCACCGTTACTCTCCTCACTCACCTTGACGAGTTGTCGACATCGACCTGCAATAGACGTCTGCATAGCTATCCAACCCGAGTAAGCTGTCAGTTATACAACCACACAGAGCCCGGCCTTCTCGTATATACGACTACCATCTCCGCCCGCTCACTGTCTTGACCCGACTCCGGGGCTCCCTCCAATTACCACGCACCTAGCACGCCCGAAAACCGAATCCGCGCGCCTCTTCTGCGACCGACCCGGGGACGGAATTGTCATCCACCTCCTCCACCGAGTCGCCATCGTGCGTTGCGCGCCCACCCAAGGAGGCTGCAACTTGTCCGCCTTGCTTGCTTGAGCTGCCCGCCCCCCGGCTTTGCCATTACCGTTCCAATTACCATTTCTGCTGCTGCCTTGGGCTACGCTGCGTTCAATTGAATTGCCCGCCGCCCGACAAACCCCCATTTACACTGCGTCTCCATTCCTGTCCTCGCTCGCGCCCCAGGTTGTTTTGCCTCGCCGTCGCAAGTCATCCAACCTACCTGCCTTACCTATCTACCAATAAGCCCCTCTTTGTTTAACCTCGACGCTCACCACCCGCTTTGTCCTCTTCTTTCATTCTACCTCGCATCGGAGACGGGTCCCTATATCCTGCAGAACAGTGCAGCAGTACCCTGTCCCGTCCGCGATCCTCTTTACTCGACTTGGACGCGCCTCTTGGTGGGGTCAAATCTATTTCAACGCACACTTTAACGCATCGCTCACGGCTACCTGCGCCGTACGCCTGCGCCTGCGCCTACAATTCGCACACCCGCGCGCAACAAACCTAACGGCTACGACCTATCACGGCTTCGGCTTTATCCAATTCATTCATTGGCACGGTATTTTGACGCCTGCGAGCCGCCTCCCGCCCGCTCGACTCTTCTTCCTTCCCCTCAGCTTCTTCCCCTCCGAGATAATGGGCGTTTGATTTCTCAACGCGCCTGTCCTATCTCCCTGCACTGTTAGCCATGAACACCGTCGCCCATAGCCTGGCCGAGGCTCCTCCCCCAGCTTCCATCGTCGCGCCCATCAACCAACACCAACACCAGCAACCGCAGCCTCCGCCATCACCGTCGCCCTCGCAGCCAACCTCCGTCTCCGAGACCGCACCAACTCCCGTGCTGCCGCCCATCTCCTCGCCGTCTGCTCCTCCCGTGTCGCTGCCTGCTGCTCTCGCCGCCGCCGCCGCCGCTTCTGCGCCCTCTCACTGCCTCCCGCAAAACCCCGATGAGCTTCCCCCGCTCCGCCAGCCGTCGCCTACTTCGCCGGCGCATTATACCTTCGAGCAGCATCAGCAGCAGCACTCTCACCACCACCTCCACCCAGTCACCCCGCCTCTGAGAAAGGACACATGCTCCTCCATCTCGACGCAGGCCACTACCGCCACCTTGGCCTCCACCGAGACCAACAACACATCGTACAGTGCCGAGACCTCTCCTAACCTGCACCAGTCTATTTTCTCTGTAAAGGATGGCTCCGACGTCTCTAACAACCGCCGCACGAGCAGGAGACGGACCGGGCCCCTTTCCCAGCAGTCTAGAGAGCGCGCCGCACTCATCAGGAAGCTCGGCGCTTGCAATGATTGCCGGAGGCGCAGAGTTGCTGTAAGTCATTGCCTACCCTACCAGATGCGCACTTGCGCTTGACTGAACCCTTGTCATCATCTCTCCCATGTCAATTCTCGACTTACATGCCAACACTGGCTTCCTCTTAATGTAGTGCCACCCCAGTCACCACAGCATGACATGGGAGGATGTAGTCTCCAAGTTTCATCGCTCCCACAGCCCGACGATCCAGGACATTGCGCCCTCCCTCGCCGCTGCTGGCCGGCCATTGAGCCCCGCCCCCGCCGTCGCCAACGTCCAGTCCCTGTTCGCTCACGACCCTCACGACCCTCAAGAGATGGATATTGATTCGAACCCTCCCGCTTCTCATCAACCCGGTCGGCCTCCGTTGAGTGATGCTAGAATCCGCACTCCACTGCCGTCGGGCCCTCGTCTCGAGAAGTCGTTGTCACTGCCAGGTATCGAGAGCTTCAAGAACGACCTTCAAACTAACGTGGGGCGCATGCTCTCCACTCCAAGCCGAGACCGGTATACCTCGGTCCAGGTCCTATTTCTGTTCTGGCAGGACGACGAGGATGTGTCTACAATTCACTCGGCCGTTCGAGAGCTTGGTGAGGTGTTTGACAAGTACTACCATTATGGCTTCCAGGTCCAGACGATACCCTCATCGTCTGACGGCTGCAAGAGCTCCTGGAGGTGGCTTTCGCGACAGCTCAACGAGTTTGCCGAGGACCGTGACGAGCGCGATGTCCTGAAGATTGTCTATTATGCTGGACATACGTATCTCGATGGCAATCGCGAGATGGTCTTGGCGAGGTACGAATATCACGTGTGATCCTTTCAAGTGGGTGCTAACATGGACGTAGCTCGAGAGACCCAGAACGGGCTTCGACCATCCGATGGGGTGGAATTCAACAGACCCTAGAGGAGGCTCGGGCCGATACTCTCATTATCATGGATGCGGCGTACTACCCATCATCCCGTATGGTTCGACAGCAAGGCGTCCTGGAGTTGCTGGCTGCATCGGTGTCAGAGGAGCACTTCTATGGCCTCGACCGCTGCGCCTTCACACGGGCTCTAGCTGAGCAACTTCGAGTCAGGGCCGCACGGTTGAGCCCCCTTTCGGCCGCTGAGCTGCACGCGAACCTGTTCTCCCACTACGCCAAGATGGTACAGGACAAGAACCCAGAGCAAGAGGTGGTAACCAGTTTCCCCTCGCCGCTGCACATGATGATGTCGGGCAACTCGAGACTTCCGTCAATCTTTTTGTCGCCGGTATACCAAAACAGCCCGATGCGCAGTAGCTTCTCGTCGTACGAGAACAGTCCGCAATTGCATCTGTCGATTCGTCTGGACGACGACAATGTCAACCTCGAGAGCTGGAACGAGTGGCTGCGGCTGATGCCCGAGGGAATCAAGGACATCAAGGTTGAAGGCCCCTTTCGAGCTACCTTTAGATGAGTAGCTGAAGGTTCTGGGATGGTACCCTTCACACACGTTCAACGGCTCAAACCATCAGTCGGCTACTGGTACTCTAGAAATAGAGGCTGCCGAATCCTCTAGAAACAGAGGATTGCTGTTTGGTTTACCCTGAAAATGGGAAGAAGCCTCGACCACGATGTCGGATGCTGTTGATGACGTACTCCAGGACAGGACACTATGAACGGTGGTCCGGTGTTGGGGACGTCTTTCCCAAAGACTTTGCAGCAAGCACGCACTCCCCTCTTGTCACGCTCGCATTGTTTTTACCACACTATGATTTGATCTGCAACATGTAATGACGAGTCGATGAAATGAAAGCGCATGGAGTCCGATGGACGGGGCAAAAAGCAAAAGGGGGGGTTGACAGACCCGGCAGGATATGGAATTGTGCCGGGGTTATTTGACGGACCAGGCCGAACAACGGACGGCCGGACGGAAAGAACTGGAAGACGGATTGGCGAAAAGGCGAAAAGAGGGCCGAAAGGCAGGACAATGAAGAACATGGCTTGGGTTTGTTGGGTTAGGTTGGGTTTGATTTGGTTGGGTTATAATGGCATATAGGCATACATAGCATCTTTGATTGTTTGTGTTTGGTTTATCAAAAGGTTTCACTCACTTGACCCTGACCTGACCCTGACCCCTCTGGACAGACATGGATGGACTCGGGCACGGACGGACAGCCTCGCCTGGTCTCGCTCGGGCGCCTGCAGGGAATGACAAGGGCCAGCCCGACATGTGAAAAGGGCGGGCTGGGGCAGATGAAGAAGGTCCAGTGATGACGAAATAGTCAACGATTCGCAATGCCAGCCACGGACAGGGTTGTTGTTGTTGCTGTTGTTGAGGAGGAGGAGTCGTGGACCGGGGCTATGAGTCGGGTGATGTTGCGGTGCTAGCTAGATGTGACTGTTGATGGAGCGGGACCGTGGGGGATTGGATTGTCCAAGGATTCCCTCAGGAACAAGCAAGCGAGACAAGGCTGTGAGGTGGTAATTCGGTTATCGTATGTTTGCAATCGAGGGTCGAGGAGGGGTTTGAGAGTTTGATAGAAGGTGACAGAAGCTGTTGGGTCCCCTCCATCATGACTCTTACCATGGGTGGTGGTGTCGAGAAAGCTCTGCTGTCTACGCGGCAGACGGTGACATGTCGAGCTCACAAAACCCCCCACAAGGGACCGCAACAGGTGCATTGATACTGGACAAGTCGAACAATTCAGACCCAAAAGGGCCAAACTAAGGCCGTGAATCCCGCTTGGCATCCAATGTTGCCTTTACCGAGCAGGGCCCAGCCATTCATTTTATCACCGAGGTGACCGCCCGAGAAAATCATCACCCAAGGAGAGGCCTGATACGATTTTTGGACGGGACCTGGGCTAGCTAGGCGCCATTGATCCAACCTGGGATGGAAGCCAGCACAGAGGGAGGGCCCGGGCAGCCCACCACCCGACCTCGACCTACCCTACCTGACCTCATACCTGATCTAACGCTACCTACCCGCCGCCGCCTCCACTGCACCACCAACCACAAGGTACCTAAAGCTACGCAGCCGCCGCCATCCATCCCATCCATTGAGTGAAAAAAAAAAAAGAAAGGCTTCCCGTCTGCAGCCCAACCTCAAACCTACCTCTCACCTCACCTCACCTCTTGCAAATTCCTAAGCCTCTCAAAAGCTTTCCTCTTTTCTTTCCTTTCGTATTCATTCCCCTCCCCCCATCATCATACCCCCAGGACCCATAGTCAAACTCTGATCGACATGGGCGGTGTCATATCTTCTTTCTCAGGCAGTAGCGGTGAAGACTCCATCGTCGCGCGACAGGCGCTCGAGAAGAAGCTCGCCGACCGGGAAGAGACCATCTCGGTCCTCGAGGAGGACCTCACCAAGAAGGAGAGGGAGTGCACAACAGTTTCTCAGGATGTCGACGACTTGAGGAAAAAGATCAAGGAGCTCGAGGCTCAGTCCTCGTCGGCTCTCGACGAGACCCACGCTCGCATCGCCATCCTGCAGGACGAGCTCAAGAAGGGCGGTGACACATCTTCCGAGCAGCTTCGCAGCACCAAGGAAGCCGCCGCCAAGGGCGCCCAGGACCTCGACGCCGCCAAGGCCGAGCTGGTTGCCCTCGAGGACAAGTTCAAGACTCTGGAGCAGGAGAAGCAGGCCATCGTCGACCAGCTCGCCGCTCTCAAGGCCGAGCTCGCCGAGGCCAAGGAGGCCCGCGAGGCCCTCGAGTCGGCACTCAACAAGGAGATTGCCGCCCTCAAGGCCCAGATCACCGAGGCCGAGGAGAAGAACCAGTCCCTGCAGCAGGCCCACAGCAAGCTCGAGGGCGACCTCACCGCCGCCTCCAGCGCTGCCGACCAGGGCAAGAAGGCCCTGACAGGCACCGAGGAAAAGTACACCACCCTTCAACAGACTCACGACAAGCTCGAGACCGACCTGGCTGCCGCCGTCTCCGCTCTGGATGAGCAGAAGAAGGCCTTGGCCGGATCCGAGGAAAAGTACACCACCCTGCAGCAGTCTCTCGACAAGCTCAAGGAGGAGTCCGACGCTCAGCTTTCCTCCGCCAAGACCGACCTGGCCCAGGCTGAGGAGAAGACTGCTGCCCTTCAGCAAACACACGACAAGCTCAAGACGGATTCCGAGAGTGAGCTCACATCACTCAAGGCCCAGCTGGCTGAGCTTGCCGAGCTCCAGACCAAGCACGCCGCTCTCGAGCAGACTAACCAGACCCTGGAGAAGGAGCTGAGCGAGCTCAAGGAGAAGGTTGCTTCCCTCGAGAAGAGCAACGAGGGTCTCAAGACTGACTCCTCCTTCGAGCTGGTGGCTGCCAAGAAGGAGGCTTCCGAGTGGCAAGAGAAGCATGGTGCCCTTCAAACCACCCACGACGGCCTCTCCAGTGACCTTGAGGCTGTCAAGAAGCAGCTCGCCGAGGCTGAGGAGGCTCAGAAGAAGTCCAGCGAGGAGCAAGCCACCCTGTTGGAGGCTGCCAAGAAGGAGACCGCCGAGGTTGAGGCCAAGCTCACCGCCACGACTGAGGAGCATGCCGCACTCGAGAAGAAGCTCGAGGAGCAGGAGGCCAAGCTGAACGACGTCGAGAAGCAAGCGGAGGAGGCCAAGGCCAATGCTACAAAGGTTGAGGAGGACCTCAAGGCATCCCAGGCGGTAAGCAATATCTATTGACTACTTCACTTACAGAAGCTAATGCGTAAACAGGAGAAGGAAGCCCTCCAGACCAAAATTGCTGGCCTCGAGTCTGACTCTGAAAACTCCAAGGAGTCCGAGTCCGGTCTCAAGACCAAGCTTGAGGAGGCCGAGGCCAAGGTCACAAGCCTTGAGGCTGATGCCACCAAGGCCAAGGAGACTGAATCCGAGCTCAAGGCCGAGGTCGAGCAAGCCCAAGCCAAGGTCACCAGCCTCGAGGCTGAGGTCCAACAAGCCGAGGATGCCGAGGCCGCCTTGAAGACCAAGGTCGAGGAAGCTGAGGCCAAGGCTGCCAGCCTCGAGTCGGAGCTGCAGAAGGCTAAGGATGCCGAAGCTGAGCTCAAGACCAAGGTCGAGGAGGCCGAGGCCAAGATTGCCACCCTCGAGTTGGAGGCGGAAAAGTCGACCGATGCCGAGTCCGGCTTGAAGACGAAGCTCGAGGAGGCCCAGGCCACCGAGGCTGCTCTGAAGAGCAAGCTTGAGGAGGCTGAGGCCGGCCAGACCAGCGCGCAGACCGAGAAGGACGCCGCCGTCGAGAAGGCCGAGGCCGCGGAGAAGGGGAAGGCTGATGCTATCGCCAAGGTTGAGGCTTCTGAAAAGGAGGCTTCCGAGGCCACCAGCAAGGTCGAGGCCGCTGAGAAGCAGGCTTCTGAGGCTGCCGAGAAGGCTGAAGCCGCCGAGAAGGAGAAGACCGAGGCTGTTGCTAAGGCTGAGGCTTCTGAAAAGGAGGCTGCTGATGCCGTCGCCAAGGCTGAGGCGGCCGAAGAGGAGGCCGCTGAAGCCGAGGAGAAGGCCGAGACTGCCGAGAAGGAGAAGGCTGATGGCATTGCCAAGGTAGAGGCTGCTGAGAAGCAGGCCTCCGAGGCAGCGGAGAAGGCTGAAGCTCTGGAGAAGGAGAAGGCCGACGCTCTCGCCAAGGCTGAGGCTTCCGAGAAGGAGGCTGCTGAAGCGGCGGAGAAGGTCAAGGCTCTGGAGGCTGAGAAGACGTCTGCGGCCGAGAAGGCCACCGCCCTCGAGGCAGAAAAGACCGAGGCCGAGGAGAAGACCAAGACTGCCCAGTCTGCCTTCTCCAGCGCGCTCGAGAAGGTCAAGACCATCCAGGCCGAGAAGAAGGAGGCTGTGGAGAAGAGCGAGGCGTCGGAGAAGGCAACTGCCGAGGCTCTGGAGAAGATCAAGGCATTGGAGGCGGAGCTCAAGGAGCTCAAGGAGAAGCAGACCAACGGAACGGCCGAGGCATGAGCCAAGGGTTTGTTGGTGGTGATGATGGATGGACAGGACGCCCCCTGACGGATCTCTTGGTGAAGAAGAAAAAGTTTACATGATGGATGTATGACGCTGGATGAACTGAAATGTCTGTCTAATTCATATCACGGGAAACGAAGGAGTGGACACATGCGTCTTTGATGAACTCGATACCCTTACATTAGTTTTTAGAGCGTAATTTAGATGAGCGTCTATGCCACTCTTTTACCTGCCAGTTTTACCTGCCACATTCACCTGTTGACTCTTTGTCTCTCCCGTCTATTATGTATTGCAGTGACTGAGTGAAGCTATTGCGGTTCAAGTCTACTGCGCTTGATGTGTAAGAGTCGATATAAGACGATATAAGACTGGGACTATAGACTGAAATATCCAGAATAGGCAATGGCCGAGACTCGAGATGGTGATGCCAGGAATTAGTTAATTGGCTGCTTACGGTTTCATGCTCGCTAAGCCATCGCATCCTTCCTCGTGTTCCAGGCCAGCATGAGCAGGGATCACATCACAGCCATCTTTTTCAGCTTGGGGGGGCTTAGAGCGCCAATATGATCTCATGTCGAACGGGTTCATCTAGTCCTTGATATAATTTCCTTCCAAGTTCAAAGGTAGAACAACAGGTCGACATCCCTCAACTCTAGAGACTCTCTCGTCGTCATCGCGACCATGTCCTCGCTACGGACTTTGGCTATACACGCCATCCTCTACCTCGCCGTCCTCGCGGCTGGAACAAACCCCTCTTTCAACCTCGGCGACGGACAAGTCCACAGACTAGGCGACGACAACGACGCATGCCGTGATGCCTTCAGCGTCGACGTCACGTGCGGGCCAGAGCTGGGCAAGCTCATGAGAACCCGCTCCATGTACCGCGAGGGAAGCCGTCTGCCCACCCAAGACGAACTGGACCCCTTCTGCACCGACTCGTGCCTGGTGAGCCTGCTGGAGTATCGGCAGTCCGTGAGGAGCAGCTGCGGGGACGCCGTGTACGAGGTGGAGCGTGGCACCGCGCAGCGCTGGAAGCCTTCACATCGCGCCGAGTTGGCTCTCTTTGCGTACAAGCGTAGATGTCTCAAGAACCCGTCAGTCGAGACACTTGCTTTTCAGTTTATTCCCATGCCCTGACTAACCCTCATCTTCTAGTGATGGCCAGTACTGCAACGCCTTGGGGGAGAAGGGTCTTCCCCGCGTCCTAACCGACTTGCGATGCGACGGGTGTTGGTCTAGAATGCTTCATCTCGAGGCCACATGCCCCCTTAACCCAAGAGCTTCAGAAAGGGCAACTCAGCATCACGCTTTCCAACGTTCATACTGTCCACCCGAAGGAGGATCGTTTAGGTTCGTTCTTCAACTGAAGCCCCAAGATTGAACGAAAACACTAACGAAAATAGGGTGACGGATTGCTGGCGCGGAGGAGGAGACTGCGCATGCAAGCAGCTCATCCACGTCAAGCCAGAAGACACCTGGCTCAGCCTGTCCCTCGAGCACGGCGTGACGACGCGCGACCTCAGCCGGAACAACGGCCTCGACTTTGTCCCCGGGAACCTCCACCGGCTCGGCCTGCTCTGCATCCCCAGCCCGTGCCGGCTCCACGCCATCGAGATGGGTGACACGTGCGACTCGATCGCCGCGGCCGCGGGCGTCGAGAGGGGCGAGCTGGTGGACTGGAACCCCTACATAGAGTCCAGGTGCGACAACCTCTCCTTCAGAGCGGGGGAGACCATCTGCGTGTCGGAGCGTCATGTCGACGGTGGTAGTGAGGAGGAGTCGAAGAAGAAGAAGAAGAAGCCTGCTCATGGTGACTCTCCGTTCGATGTTGACTCGGATCAGGATGTCTTGGTGCCGGATGATCTGTGATTATTGGGTATCTCTTGCTGCTGGTCAGGAAGTGAAGGATTCCGCTGTCGGTCAACCGTCCCTTGAAACACTGGAGCTGGGACATTCCCTCAAGGTGACGAAAGAGCTTCTCTAGGGCAGTCACTACAGTTGTATCATGTATAGCCTTGTTTTTTTCAATTGACATATGAGAACTGCCGTATGAAGCATCCAGGATGCCGATATATCCAAATCCATCAAACACTACACTCTGTCCAACACACCATTAACAGACTCGAAAGTTAAGCCCTCATCAAGGCTATCTATTGGCCACAACACCATGAACCTGCGCTGATCCTCGATCATCATCACCTTGCAAAGGAAGAACGTGTCAACTCTACAGGCTCAAAATCTCTCCCGCTTCGTCGTACGGAATGCCGGCACTGATGACATATGCTCGTCCAAACACCGCAATACGCAGGTCCTCAAGTGAGACAGCTCTTCTGTGCTACAGCTACACGTCAATCTATCCGATCGCCATCTCTTGGTGTTGTGTCGTCATGGCAGAATTCGGCAAGACGGGTTCCGAGGAGGATATGCCATGCTTCCCGTGCTCTTTCAAGCATTGATCATGAAGCTTTAGGAGAGGGAGAGGTATATATATAAGGGAACCTCTCCCCCCCTTTCAGTGCTCTCCTGTTTGGTCAATCGCCAATGACATGCCCACACCATGACCATCACAGATACAATCGTGAAGCTGCCCACCGTGGTGCTGGACACGACCCTGACAGACCTATATCGTCAATCCGGGAGCCCCTATGCCGACAATCGCATCGGCCAGGTCTTTAGCACTTTCAGCGCCACTCTAACCCTCGGTCCCAAGATCCCTCCCAACCGCAAGTACATATATCAGGACAGCCCCTTTACTAGCAGCCATGGCAGGACCCCCGCCGACGACGCCATAACGACAGTCAAGTACCTTTCCCTGCTCAACCAGCGGGATGCCTTCATCTGTGGCACGTCGCCCGCCATCTTCTTCCACATGGGCTCCTCGTCACAGCGCAGGAGGCACGACCAGAAGCAGGTCGTCAAGACGCTGGCCACACTGCCGGATGCGCAGCGGCCTCCCCTCATCTTCTGCGACGGACCCGAATACATCCCCATCAAGGAGGCCAACATGGATGCGGTGGCGTGCAAGTTCGTCGGCGACTACCTTGAGGGGTACGAAAACGTGGTGCCGCTCGAGACGCACTGGTTCCTCAACACGAAGCGCGCCCTCGCCGAGTCTGGTCTCCCGACGCCAAAGTCGGTAGCTGTCACTGTCGAGGGCTTCCCCATAGACGCCGAGTCATGCTGTGCGCTCTGCGTCGAGAACAGCCTGGGTGGCTTCGTCATACCCAGCGACTGCGCCGGGGCCCGCGGGACGTGGTTGAGGGAGCAGAGTTTGAGACTGTACCAAGCCATCGAGTCGCACCCGCTGCCGTTCGTGCTCAAGAGCCAAATGACGTTTGGAGGAGCGGGTACGTTTATCGTGAGCACTGAGGAGGATCGTCAAGGGATCATAAACGACCTCAGCAAGGGCTTTCTTAGCCGCCTGCTCTCGTCCGTCAACGAGACCAACTCACACCTCGAGCCAGCAACCCTCCTCTTCTCAGACCTCATCCAAGACCCAATCGGCGACTACGGCGTCACCTTTTTCGTCAACGAAAAGGGACGACGACCCATCTTCCTGGGCGTCTCGGAGCAGATGATCGAGGGTGGCACGGCATGGGTGGGCAACATTATAGACTACCGCCAGCAGAACGACCTCGGTCTCAGGTTCTCCTCGCTGGTGGCCCAGATCTCGGAGTGGCTGCAGTCGCACGGCTACGTCGGACCCGCGGGCGCAGACGTGCTCGAGGAGGTCGACGGGACGCTGCATGTCGTCGACCTCAACGTGCGGACGACGGGGTCGTGCTGCATGCCGCTGCTGAGGACTCACTTTACGAGCAGGGGCCTGGACTGCGCCTCGTCCTTTGCCGTTGACGTGGAGAAGCGCAGGGATGAATTTGTCGACATGTTCCTCGGCGAGTTCCAGCAAGGGAGCATGTGTATCTTGAGCTGGTACGAGGATGAGATTTCGGGCTGTAGTCTGGGTCACTTGGTGGTGGGCGCGCAGGACGAGGTGGGTTTAAAAGAGCTCACGGATCGAGTGAGGGAGACATGTGGGCATGTGATATTCTAAGCGATGGATTTACGATAATGACAAGTTGACGATGGTTTGTGAGGAGGAGGTTGGTAATGATGACAGACAGGGGTTACGGTTAGACTGCCGAAAGCGTGGAGGGGAGGAGGGGAAGCTTTAGTTGGAGGCGGCCGACTTAAGTTAATGTTAGTGTAAGCATAACTTGGTCTGAACCCAATTCGCCGTGTACGTTTGTGTCATGAGTTGTGCATCTGGAAGTAGGCAGATAGATAGGTAGCTATACTCTAGGAATTAGGATGAGAGTGAGGGTGAGCTGTGAAATGAATCTTCACTTCATAGCACAAGACGTAGCTAGCTACACATGAGAAGACGGCATCATCAACAACCACTAAACTAGGCCAATCCAACCTGCATGTGTAATCCCCTGCATGGGTTGGTAATGGCCCTGTCAGCCACATCAACCACCTAAACTCCCCTAGTCTAGTCGCAGCTGAACATGAACACAAGGTTAATAAGAAAAAAAAGGCAAAATGCAAGACAAGCTCCAATGAGAAACATGCGGGCACAAAAAGCTCCCCTCCTCCTCACTCACCTTGTCTCTCCCTTCACATTCATCGCAATTGCTTCAGGATGAATTGCAACGAGCTTCAGAGCCACGCCAAGGCTGACTGCTTCGTCGTCAAGAGGCCTAGGGCGCTGCAATGGTTCTACAAGGGAGAGCTGCAGAAGACGTCTGAGGAGGAGCGACAGGCGGGGCGCTTCGAGCTCTTTCTTGATCTTCTCTGTGAGCATCACCAACTTGGACCTCGAACAAAGACTGACTTATTCACTGTAGACGTCGCCATTGTCGCCAACTTTAGCGATGAGCTGGCAGAGCATCCAGACGGCGCTCACCTCGCCAAGTACATCCTCATCTTCGCCCCGGCCTGGCACATCTGGGCCGACCTGCGGGAGATCATGAACTCGTACTACACCGACGACTTGGTGCAGCGCCTCGTCATCCTCTGGGTCATGGCCCTCCTGGTCCTTTACGCAAACAACGCCAACTTCGCCGATGAGGACCTCTCGGCCATGCGAACCACCGTCGGCGCCTACCTCGTCGCTCGCTTCACCACCCTGAGCGTCCTCCTCATCACTTCGTTTGCTGCCTATCAGCACCGTGCTCAGGCTCGCATCATGGCCTCCTTCATGTTTGTCGGTTTGCTCATCACCATTCCTCTCTTCTTTGAGAACATCAGCATCCGCGCCAAGGCTGCCGTCGTTGCCGTGTCCATCTTTTACCAAGAGGCGACTTGGGCCCTCACATTGAGTCCTTGGATCAAGCGCAAGCTGAAGCTGACCTACAGCACCGCCGTCGACATTGCTCACGAGATTGATCGTATGGGTGCCTTTTTCATCATCATCCTCGGAGAGTTTGTGTACAGCATCATCGTGGGTAACAAGACGGGTATTGGTTTGACATCAGGCTATGCCAAGGCCGTCTGCACGTTGGTCATTGCCTTTGTGCTCAACTGGATCTATTCGAGCGGCGACGGCAGCATCCAGGCGACTCACCCGATCCGACGGTCCGCTTGGACCGCTTTCGGCTTCTTCCTCCTTCACCTGCCACTGGCGGCTTCGTTCCTCATCGGAGGTCACGTTGCGGCGGCGAGCACGGGGGTGGAAGAGTTTGAAGATGGTCAGCGCTGGCTTCTTGGAGGCGGACTGGGAGTTGGCATGTTTTGCCTGTGGGTGTACGGGATGCTATATCGAGTTGAAGGAGAGTGTGAGCTCTTCCTAACCCAGACTCCGCGTATCGGCATGAGGTTAGTCATAGCCATCATCCTCATCGTCTTGCCCGAGTCGCACAATCATCTCAACGCCGAGGACTTTATGTTTGTCATCATGGCTTTGTTTGGCTTCCTGCTGATCTGGGAGACCATTGGTGGGCTGTCCAAGACGTCTAAGCTCTTTGAGCCTTGGAATGAGAGATTCCCGCCGCGAGAGGAGGAGGACACGGAGAGCTTGGCGAATTAGAGGTGGAAAAGATAAGACTGGGTTGTTAATGAGCGGGGAGATGTGTTCAGGGTTCGTCAGTAGACGCAGTCTTGGCCTTTCAGAGTAAAAGTATGCATAAAATAACGCGAACACGAGATATACCTAGGTAGTTGAATCAAGCAATTGAAAGTTCGGTCTTGACCCAATAAGAGTTTTGCGTATCCTGCACTGGGGCACAGACTTGCAATTTGACGTTGGCAGTCATGAGGGGATGCACTGCCACGATGAGTAACTAACTACCTCCAGGCGGTATGGTATGTTCGAGTTGAAGGCTGATGGAAGCTTCCACCAAAAGAAGCCGAGGCATCGATCGCTGAACGTCATCGCCACTTGTCGTCATCTGTGGCGCATGCTTTGTATCGAGCATTATTCCAAATTCTCAGCGGAGAAGCATTTGATGGCTGTGAAGAAGAGAGATTCCAAAATTTCAAGCCCGTGAGGCAGCCCAATGTTGTACCGTGGTAGACGGGTAAAGCCAAGAGAAAGAGGGCAGTGTTTGCGCAGAGTCTGGGGTCCGCTAGGTATTCACACCCAGATGACCCCATCATAAATCATGTACCTCTGGACCCATTTACATGCAGTCACCATGCGAAATGCGAAGAGCAAGTACATGCAGGGACGACAGCTTGGCATCAACTGACCAATGTCTATACTGCTGAATGAATAAACATAACCTTATGTAACTCTACTGCTCATGGCCTCACAAAGAGGGGCTTTAGATGCTTCTCGTCAAAGGGTAGGTCTCATGCAAGCCCGAGTACAGTAAATGCCGGGGACCCGAAAGGAGGCTGTGCGACTTTCCCTAACTGCAACCCGAAATTCTCGAACCAATGGCGTCACCTGCGCCGCGCGCGTTGCGTGCGTTGGGGCGATCGGGGTCGGGGTCCGGGACATGATTGCCCCTCCTTCCCATGGCATCGTCTTGAAGGTGGCGCGGGGTGGGTATCAGGAAGGCGCGAAGCTGTATCCGTAGCAAGAGAGGTCACAGGTGGTGGCAGGTGCCATCCCGCCAAGGGGAAACGCTGACGACGAGGTTTCCTAAAGAGACAATCGCTTTAAAAGGGCCGCGGAGCCGGTGGTTCCTTCCTTCCTTGCACGAACTATTCCGTGATTCAGTTTGATTCATTTGTCAAACACTACTTTTCCCTCCTTCACCCTCACCTCATACACGGGTACCTATTACCTCTAGTACCTACATCATCCATCTCTCTCCCTCAAGTAATCTGCGCCTTCAATCGCCGCGAGTTTCCATCTCTATCGCCCTCGCTGAGTTCTCCCTTCGCCATCATCTCTTCCATGGACGACTTTGCGCCTCCGACTGGCCCGCCCCCGCCCAAGGCCCCCGAGGTCCCTGCCGGATGGGCCGTGCGATGGAACGACCAGTACAAGGAGTGGTAAGTTCTCAACCTGCATCCCGCGCATCCCTGTCCTGACCTGGCTCGCGCCTCCTACAGGTTCTACGTCAACATCTATACCAAACAGTCCCAATGGGAGAAGCCTACTACTCCCGTCTTCCCCATCGGTGAGGATGCGCCCGAGGGCCCTCCTCCCGGGTACCGGCCCGGCGACGGCCCTGTACCGACAGATACAAAGAAGAATCCCTATGACGACCAGCGCAATCAGACAATCGGCGGTCCCTCTTCTACTGAGGAAGATGATGCTAAGTTTGCAGCCAAGCTCCAGGCTGAGGAGGATGCGCGCGCTCGCGGTGGCCCCGGTGGCCCTGATGTCCCTGCGGGATATGGCGGCTCAAATAGCCCTTATCCTCAGAACAACAGTCCTTATCCGCAGCAGTCTGGCAGTCCCTATCCTGCAGAGCTTCCCCCGAGGGAACGGAGTAAGAGCGGCGGTGGCTTCCTAGGTAAACTGCTTGGCAAGGGCAAGCAGATGGCCGGAAACCATCAGAGCGGATCTCATGGCGGCGGCTATGGAGGCGGCTACCAGCAACAGCAGCAGTATTACGGCCAACAACCCCAAGGATATCCTGGACAGGGTCCTCCCATGGGCTACGGCGCTCAACCCCATTACGGCCAACAAGGCTATGGCGCGCCGGGTGGATATGGCGGTTACGGCGGTGCTCCCGGCTATGGTGGTGGCTACGGCGGTGGTTATGGGGGCAGCCACGGCGGCGGCTTCGGTGGCCATAGTGGTGGTCGCAAGCCTGGCGGTGGTGGTATGGGTATGCTGGGTGGTGCTGCTCTCGGTGCTGGTGCCGGTATTCTCGGTGGTGCTCTGATTGCAGATGCCATCAACGACAATGAACAAGACGCCTACCAGGACGGTTTCGGTAAGTCATGACATGGAATTTCTACATATTCGTGACATTGCTAACTCGAGAGTAGAAGATGGAGCCGACTATGGCGATGATGGTGGTGACTTTGGTGACTAAGGCAACAGCTAGGATGTTCTCGTCCAGTCGCCCTCATGATTTACTTATGAACATGGTTCACTGGAGTCTCGGATTGGCGGTTGGGTGGGTTTTTGCTTCATGAATTCAGGATGGATAGCAAGGATTTGGGTATCGGATTGAGCTTATGACTGAGCCACACCGAAGGGTTTAGTTAGAATTCCACAAGAACTGGCCTTTAGGCAGAATCAATGATGCGACAACAGTGACCAAATTGATCGATTAATGATATCCATTGCCGAGGGCATCCAACGCCCGTTGTTTCATAATCTCTCTATCATATCATATACTGTAAACCTCTCGACAAGGCCACCTCTTGGGGTTATATCTCGGTGATCAGGTCACAATTCCGATTTCGTATGTGCATTACCGTCTCACGCCCTGGTTCTTTGAAGATGCACCGCCGTTGTTGCCGCTGTTTCCGCCATCCTTCTTGTTGGAGCCGGCGAGATAGGCAGCCATATCAAAGTTGGTGAGAGGATTCTCGCCTGAAGCCTGTGCATTCATGACGGCGTTCATGGGGCTGTTCTTCTGCTGAGCCTCAAACTCGGCGCGCAGCTCGGGATCCACTGAGTATCCGGTTAGCCTTGGATCAAGTGTTGAGAGGGAGTGTAGGGGGCCACGTACTGCTGTCCATGATTTTGGGCATGCCGACCAACAGGACCAGACTGACAAGAGCCATGAGGATCATGGGGTTCTTGAGGATAGAAAAGACGGAGACTAAAAGTCACAAGGTTAGCATATCTCGCTCAGACCGCAAACAGCCGGATCAAAGGACTCACACTGCGGCCTCTCCATAAAGTAGCTCTTGGAGCCGATCGCCCTGACCTCGAAACCCCTCCCCTTGCTCCCCTCCCTCACGGGGACGACCTCGCCCTTGTTCCCCCAGTCGTTCCCGCGGAACGTCTCCCACGCCCGGACGGCGCCGTCGTGCTCGGCACCCTCGACGTCGATGCGCAGTGGGTGGAACGCGTCGGTCGGGGCGTGCACGTCGGCGAGGTACGATCCCGGGGTGACGTTCCGGAAGACAAAGGTGTTGGCCGAGGACAGGGGCGCGGAGTAGTGAGCGCCCGAGGAGGAGAGCGTCGCGTGCGTGGACGGCGGGAGGGTGAAGGGGTTCGGCTTCGCGGGGAGGTACAGCGTCAGGGGATCCGAGGCGAGGGCGAAGGAGAGGAAGGCGCTGAGGAGGGCGCCGGTTTCGGGGACCGTGAGACGCATCTTGAAGGTGGGATTGGTGATGGGGCTTATGGGTTTTTGAGGTTGAGGATGGTGGTGATGTGTGGAGGTTGGACAGAGTGACGTTTGTGGTGTTGAGCGTTCGTTGCAGAGACCAAGTGGGCCAATCAGATTTGAGTCTACGCGGGTGTGGCTTGGAGCTCCTTGTCAGCCTCAATTCAAGCACGCAACGCAACAGTATGGCGTCAACTTTTTCATCCGATAATTCACACTTCAGTTACTCAATTGATTTATACATCATATAATTGATCGATAAAATGATGACGCTTTCTTCATTCAACTATCTTCATTGGGTATTTAATCAAAATCATCCCCTGTCGCTCTTTATCCAAACAGCACCACTCTACTCTATCTCCATCTCTCTAAGGAGCAATGGGAGCCTCGGCCTCCTTGCCCTCGGGAACAACAACCTTTTGCTGCTCGCCCTTGGTGGTGGCGTCGGCGGCAGCCTTGAAGGACTGCTCAAAGTCGGCAATGATGTCGTCAATGTGCTCGATGCCGACCGAGATTCGGATCAAGTCCTAAAAGGGCAACTAATTAGCAAAGGAACCAAAGTGATGATGCATCAGGATTGCTTACCTCGGTGACACCGGAGCTGAGCTTCTCCTCGTCAGAGAGCTGCTCATGTGTGGTGCTCCAGGGGTGGATGGCGAGGGTCTTGGCATCACCGACGTTGGCAAGGTTGGAGATGAGCTTGAAGCCGTCGACAACCTCGCTGCCGGCACCGCCACCCTTGACGCCGAAGCTGAGGACACCGCCAAAGCCTCGCTTGAGGTACTTCTTGGCCGTCTCGTGGTAGGGGTGGCTCTCGAGTCCGGGGTACGAGACCCAGCTGACGTAGGGGCTGGTCTCGAGGTACTTTGCGAGGGCCAGGGCGTTCTGGGCGTGGCGCTCAGCACGCAGACTCAGGGTCTCGGTGCCGAGGAGGAGCTGCTGGGCGGCAAAGGGGTTGAGGGTGGCGCCGAGGTCGCGGAGGATCTCGACGCGGGCGCGGAGGATGAAGGCGGCGGCGCCGAAGGTCTCGTAGAACTTGAGGCCGTGGTAGCCGTCAGAGGGCTCGTGGAACTGGGGGAAGCGGTCGGCGTGCTTGAGCCAGTCGAACTTGCCAGAGTCGACGACGACGCCGCCGATGGTGGTGCCGTGGCCGCCGATCCACTTGGTGGCAGAGTGGACGACGATGTCGGCGCCGTGGTCGATGGGACGGATGAAGTAGCCGCCAGCACCAAAGGTGTTGTCAACCTGAGAGGAACATGTTAACCAATGCCAAGATAGGTGGTTCAAAGGTCAACTTACAACAACGGGAACACCCTTCTCATGGGCAAGCTTGGCAATAGCCTCGAGATCAGGGACGTTGTACCTGGGGTTGCCAATGCTCTCGAGGTAGACGGCCTTTGTCTTGTCGTCAATGGCAGCGGCAATGTCCTCGGGCTTGTCGCCGTTGACAAACTTGGTCTCGATGCCCAGGCGGGGGAGGAAGACCTTGAGCTGGTTGTAGGTGCCGCCGTAGAGGTTGGACGTGGAGACGATGTTGTCGCCGGCGTGGGCGAGGGTGTTGATGGCGATGAACTGGGCGGCCTGGCCCGAGGCGGCGGCGAGGGCAGCGGCACCGCCCTCGAGAGCGGCTATTCTCTTTTCAAAGACATCGACCGTAGGCTATCGTGTGCGTGTTAGCCAAGCTTGCTTGACATTTTATAGTGAAGCCAAGGTAACTCACGTTCATGATACGGCTGTAGATGTTGCCAAACTCCTTGAGGCCAAAAAGCCTCGCGCCGTGAGCAGAGTCATCGAAAACGTAGCTCTGTTTGAAGCCATTGTCAGTATCAATTACCGAGCTAAAGAGGTCTGAAGCCGACGACCCGAAAGCTGTATGAATCGGGGAGGTGGGTCATGGTGGGGGAGGCACAAAAAGCAACAACAGACAGACGTACAGTCGTGGCATAGATGGGGACGGCTCGAGAGTGGGTGGTAGGATCGGGCTCAGCGCTAGATGAAGAGAGAGAGATGTCAGCTGAGGTAATCCATGATGGCTATTATAGGCGTGTTATCGTGTAAGGGTGAAGTTGATGGTGAAGGTTGGTGGGATGTAAATATACCCCGCCATCAGGGTGAGGTCAAAGTTGGAACGTACCCCGCGTGGAGCTGCAGCGTCTCAAAGTTCTTACTCAAGTCGGACATGATGAGAGGATGATGTGTAGAATAAAGGCAACAAAGAGTTAGGGTAAAAGAAGAAAGCTTGACAAGTCTAGAAAAGTCTAAACAAGAGGGGACAAGAGAGGAGGAGGAGAGAACGAGAGGGTTCAGCTTTTGGCAGATCGTGTCATTGCTCTTTATACTTTGCTCAACACCACACACCACCCCTCCCCCTCAGAAGAGGCGCGGAACAAGCAAGTTATGCGCCCAACAATGGTCTTGCATATCCAGCTCAACCTCTTGTCCCCCCTGCCTCTCTGCCTCGGACAAGCAGACCAAGACAACGAGACGAGACAACTTGTCGCCGTGTCACCATCCAATCCAAGCCCCTTCGGGCAAGGCCTGTGGGGAAGGTCTCGGAGCACGCCATCGACGACAAGTCCCATCACGTCGATTCTGGCACCAGCTCGAGGCCGCCTCATTCGCTGTGCCACCCGGTGAGCAACGGCCCCCATGAGTTGTGAATGTGAAGTATGGGAACATGGCTTCATCCTCCGTTCTTACTCGGCTGCCGGGTCATGGTGCAATTCCGACGGCCGGACCGAGGGCCGTTTCTACATGCTGCGCCGTGTGCCTGGTTTACCAGAGTTTAATCGGACGTTTTACGTTTTGATAATATCGAGTGTCCGTTGTCGGGCATGTGGACATGTGGGCTTTTCAACTCCATCATATGTCGATCCCGAGTGCGGGGCAAAGTGACAAGACGACGGGACCGAGGGAACATTGAAAAGTCAAGGAACGAGGGGCACAGAAGCGGCATGACAAGCTCCCAAAGCGGCAACTCGAGGGTCGCATTCTAGAGGTGCAGTACAGTATACACTCCCACTCGGTGTACATGGCTCGTCCAATGTCTCGGGATGGAATGGATCATGATGATGATGGATGGATGGGCAAATAAACCTCCCCCATGGCACAACGAGATGATCCCCAGCTCTGACATCGACCTGCAGCATTACCCAATGCCACCGCAGGATGGTGCAATTGGGGCTTCATGCTGCCATCCCGCCCTTTTCCCCCCACCATCAACCAGACAAGTTTCCATCCCAAGACATTGAGGCGTAGGTCGACACCGGGAACCGGAGCTGTCGGGTTGCACCACCACGGCACCACCCCTGGGGACACACGACTAGCCCAATAGGCTATGAGTTCTTAAATTGAGAACCTCCCTCGTACGACTCTGAACCCTCGTCCTCTTTCGATTCTGGCATACGCACGAGCCTCACCTCGACTCACCCCCCGGCTCCTCGGTCTGGAACTCGAACATGAGTTACATGTCGTGATTGCGACAATTCGACGATAATCTTGAGCTCCATTGAAAACGAGCCAGCCCGGCTGCTCTTCAGCTGCAGAAAAGGGCGCCAGCTTCCTCTCTCGGACGATCTAGCTATTCAGCCATGCTATGAGCTACCCAAAAAAAAAAAAATAACGCCTGGTCCCGCCACCACCGTGAACCATCCATGAGGGGGAAAAAAGAACAACCGTTGCTCCATAACCCAGGTTTTGCGGCTGGGTATTTGTCCTTGCCGATATACTCCTTTGACAATCTGGAGAGGCCATACCGGAAATGGCGTCGTCTATCTCCTTGCAAATCAATCAATGCCTGAACGCCTGTCATGAACCCCATCTCCCGTCCTTTACGCGTTTCCCATGTTGTATCGAAAGCATCCGAAGCTGAGTGACCAGCCAGCAGCATTCAGCTGAATGAAATGCCCAAGGTCCGACACCGCTCCACGTCCAGAGTCTTGTGGTTTTTGGTCCTAACTTTGGTATCTTAGGAATCTTCAAACTTGTCCCATTTCCCGGCTGTTGTCGGCGTACTTGGGTTGCTCAAAGCCCCTTTTGAACATGTCCTTGGCCATGAGGATGGTGGTCGCGATCCACGTCGTGAACTGGCCCGCGGCAACCACGGCGTCGGCCCGGCCGGAAGAGCAGACGGCACCCTCGCAAAAGATCAGCGACCCGATGTAGATGGCGATCGCAATGAAACCGGCAAAGTATAAGGCGGCATTGACGGATTCGACCCCGATGGCGACGTATTGTTGTGAGAAGCGAGGGGCGAAACGAGGCACCAGCTCCAGGTACACGAGCGAGAATACCGAAAGGATCGATGATACGAGTAGGTAGTTGAAGGGTGATGGTATGGGTGTCTTGTTCCTCATGAACCAGTTGATAACTACACACGGAATAGGTTAGTCACACCAGATCTCGCTCGATAAGGGCCCATCGAGTCTTGACGCCAAGAACTCATCTCAGCTCGGCTCAGCTCAGGCTGGCCTCGACGCCGTGGTCTCAAATGGGACCATTTGACTCTTTCAACGCACCATAGCTGCTAAGACTGATACTGGCTAAAGACAAAGCCAGCTGCAAAGCTCGCAGAGATATGAGGACGACTCGACCCATGATGAAATAAGCTCTCGGCAGCGCAGCACAGGGGGCGGGATGGCCGAGACGAGGAACTAATAAGACACACGATGATTCTCTCCAGAAAGAAAAAAAAAAGGATGGACGAGTTTTCGACAAGAATATCGACAGACTTTCGCCCAGAAGGAGGGAGAAGGTCCCAAGAACGACGGCAACGTGGGAATCTATATAAACCAGGCCGGCTGACGAGACATCTCTCGGGCGATGTGGGGTCCGCGGGCGATCCAAGGGAGATGCTCCGAGAGAGAGACCGTGGACCCGTCAGGGAACCGCAAGGGGCCACTAAAAGGGACTCGATGAGAAAAAATAAACAGAAGAGAGACCTTTTTTTAGGTGCCGAAGGAAACGTCGATCGGAAACAAGCAGGACGGTGGCATTAAAAATGCCCTTTTCCGGGTATCACCAGAGGGAGCGCGCCGCGGGCTCTAGGGCTGCAACGACAACCAGCGCCGTCTTGAGTCGTGTTTTCTGACCTGCCGAGGCGACGCTGAGACGGGGCACGTCAATGTGAAACGGCCTTGTTTCTAGGGGCAGGTCCTCTTTTTAATGCGAGGGTCCCTTATCGAGGTGACGTTCTTGGGCATCACCCATCCACCATCGGCAAATGCCAAAACCATGCTCAGGACCACGACGGCATCCAGGGGCATCATCAATGCGCTTATGCGAACCCGCATAAGGACCAACAAGGAGTTGCGTTTCTGTCAATGCTGAGCACTCACTCAGGTAGAGCGACCGGCCACAAGGGGATCCCTACCTCGCGCGGCCCAGTCGGATTCGTAGGATTTCCCAGCCAGGCCGTCGGCGGGCGTGCCAGCGCTATGAGACGGTTTGCTGCAGATCTCGTAGATCCTCTATGGCTTCGCATACCGTACGTACCGTGGTTGAAGGCGTGAGCCCGTGATATGGCTGGGGAGATGACGGACGGAGGCTCAAACAGTATGTGACGGGAATGCAGTCACAGCGGCCGGGGCCAGGCTTAGGCTCAGAGCCTAGTTGCGACCGGCACTACTGTTGCTGATCATCAAGCCCTAGCTGGGTGCTGGCCAAATAAGACGGGCCACTCGGCCAATAATGTTTGCGACATGCCTGCCTCTGCATCGAGTGAAGAACGGGAGTTGGGAGTTTAGATGCAACATCGGTAGCCGTGTCTCCGGCTGTTGGTTCTCCAAGATAGACATACATACATGGCTGACTGCCCTGGCGAGATTGCCATGATGATCCGCATCAGCAGCCGCTTGGCATGCTGTGTGAGCGGTGTCCGTGAGAGGGCCGGCTGGGAATGCCAGCACGTGCAGGCAGAGTCTCACGTGTTTGAACGCGACTCGGGACGGGAGTGAGAAAAGCGTGACCTGGCAGATCAGAATTTGTGCTTTCCGTCTTTCTGCGTTGAAGAGGTGACGTCGTAGTCCAAAGCTTGAGCACGAGCAACGGGCCTTTCATCTGGTGAGAGGTTAAGCACAAACTTTGTGAACCGCATATCCGTAGTTGGCCAACGATATGGTGTCTCGAGTTAATGAATAATATTGAAGAACAACACCGCCGTCTCGGAAGATTCGCTCCTTGAGCGCGTTATCTGTCATGATGTTGAACAAGACAGAGGCAGAGGCATGGATTTCGTTGCCGAAGGATACGCGATTGGCCTGTGATGAGATTCTGGGGAGACGAAGGATCATGTCATGAACCGGAGAAGGGAAGAAAAAAAAAGAGGAGACGAGGCCGTGAAAGCTGGGGGAGATGAACAAGGGCATGTAGCGACAGCCAGTTAAAACCAGAGAGATTGTCGAGATGGGATCACGAGGAAGCCATCAGATGAACTTGACAAGAGTGCTCAGCCACATTGAATAGACAGAAGAAAATTCACATGAAACCGAACAAGACCCGACGACTGCACTCTTCTCAAGGGTCAGGGGGACACGCCAGGCTCTTTAAGACAAAGAACCATCTTCTGTTTGGACAGAAGACGGGAGGCATCAACTCCACTTTCTTGGGTCTTGCAGCTCCCTAGCGTCTGTTACGACCGACTCGGGGGGACGAGTAAAGCAACAGAGTGCTGACGCTGCGCATGTGCCACAGCATGTGTTGTGCGACCCATGTAATTCACCAATATCTCTGTCTCTGGACGGGCATCCTCAGTCCCCTGTTTTCCTTTTTTGCACAAAAAGCCACTGCGTCCACAGCGTGCGCAAGTGCTTACGAGCTGAACAAGAGTGGTAATACTGCGCGCTCCAAATGTCGTTGAGGGACTCAACAGCAGGCTGCAGTGAGACTTTGAGAGATACAGGTCTCTGCGGTCATGGTCATGGCAATGATGACCACCCCCGCATTCTCTCCATGACATGGAGCCTCGCCAAGTCGTCTAGGGCGATTCAGTCCCATCGCCCATCTTGCCATCTCCAGGTCATGGCCTCGGCTCACATCTCTGAATAAGGTCATATCCCGAGTCCCTTTTCCTACCGGTCGACGGCCAACTGTCCCTGTTCGCGACAAACCCAGACCGAACCAGCCACTCACAGCTAGGCCAATTTCCCCATGCTTCGGGGCCATGCAAAGCCCCGGCGTTGCCCCAGTCAAGAGGGAAAAAAGCTGGGGCTGCCGAGGCACATGGGGTTTAAAGGTGCGGCGCCTCGGTCCCTCCTCCAGCTTGACGTTGGAACCTTGGAACCGATGGCGTCGTCGGGGGCTTGGGTGTCCATTAGTACCATACAGTAGAGCTGCTCAAAAACCCAATCCCCTCCGATCCAGTCGCCCGTCGTCTGTTTCTCTCTTGTTATTTCCCCCCGTGTCTCTCTCTCATCCCTTGCTTTGCTTGTCTGGAGTCCACGACATCTCCCCAGTCGTCCATCGCGCTTCATCGCCATTGTCCTTTTCATCTTCCTCCTCCAAGTAAAAGACCCAAGATCCAAGCTCCTTCCCCGCGTCCCCAGACTCTCACGTCGGCTCCGTGTCTTGTCGCCTTGCCGGGCCGCTTCCTCCGATCCATTCTCCAGCGTCGACCCGTCGACGACTCGCCCTCGCGACCATGGCGCCTCAGACAGAAAAGGACTATGCCGCCTTGTACAAGAAGCTCTCGACTCCTCCGCCCCCGGGCTCCCCCTACGGACTTCCGATCCCCGGCTCCGAGCGGCCCAACCGCACCCCCGTCTACCGACACTGGGCCGTCCGCGACGGACCTCTCATCACCACGCTGGAGCCCGAGGTGCACTCGACACACGACGTCTTTGAGAGGAGCGCCCGGAAGTGGCCCAACGCCAACTGTCTCGGGACCCGTCACTGGAACCCAGCTACCCAGAAGTGGGAGGACAAGTACGACTGGCTCAACTACGCCCAGGTTGACGCCCGGAGGAAGAACTTTGGCGCCGGCATTGTCGAGATCCACAAGGCCATCAACTACCCGGCCGACAAGTACGGTGTGGGACTGTGGTCGCAGAACCGCGCCGAGTGGCAGATAACTGGTAAGACCTCACGGGCCGTCATGCGCGTGTAAGTAAAATCTGACTGACATGTCTTGGTAGACCTCGGCCTTGTTTCTCAGTCTCTTTACTCGGTTTCCCTCTATGAGACACTCGGCCCTGACACAACCGAGTACATCATCAACCATGCCGAAGTCGCTTGTGTCGTCTGCTCTCTGCCTCATATCCCCGTCCTCCTCAAGATGTCGCCTCGCCTGCCCGGCCTGAAGCTCATCGTGTCTCTGGACCCTCTGGACCACGGCGAGCTGGCATCTCACACCAAGGCTTCGGTTCTCAACGAGATCGCCTCTCACCATGGTATTCAGATTTACTCCATGGCTCAGGTTGAGGAGATTGGTGCGAGGTCTGGACTTGCGCCTCGAGCCCCGAGCCCCGATGACGTGTGCACCATCAATTACACCTCTGGCACCACTGGTAACCCCAAGGGTGTTTTGATCACTCACAAGAATGCCGTGGCTGCTATCGCGGGTGGAAGAACCAACGGGAACGTTGGTCCAGGTCCCAGGGATGTTCACATGTCGTATCTGCCTCTTGCGCATATCTACGGCCGCCTCATCGACCAGATCGCTTTTGCTGAAGGCTCAGCCGTTGGCTTTTTCCGAGGTGATATCCTCGGTCTGGTTGACGATATGAAGATTCTCCAGCCCACTGGCTTCATTTCTGTACCACGACTCTTCAACCGCTTCAACTCGGCTATTCGAACCGCCACCATTGAGGCGGACGGTGTTCGAGGCGCCCTGTCACGGCGTGTCATCAACACCAAGAAGGCCAACATGCGAGCCGCGCCCGGCAAGGCCTCCAACACTCACTTCCTGTACGATAGAATCTGGACGCCCAAGGTCAAGGCCGCTGTTGGCCTCCAAAAGGTCCACAGCATGGTCAGCGGCAGTGCCCAGCTCGACCCCGATGTCCAGGAGTTCCTCCGCGCCGCCTTTGGCAACCACTTTGCCCAGGGATTCGGCATGACGGAAACGTATGCCGTCGGAACCATCCAGGCGCGAGGCGACTTCACCCTCGGCAACATTGGTGGCCCCATGTGCTGCGTTGAAGTTTGCCTCGAGTCGGTTCCAGAGTTTGATTACACGGTGGATGACAAGCCCAACCCCCGCGGTGAGCTCCTGCTACGCGGACCCGTCATCTTCCGCGAGTATTACAAGAACGAGGAGGAGACCACCAAGACCCTCGATCCCGACGGATGGTTCCACAGTGGTGATATCGCCGAGGTCGACAAGATGGGCCGCTTCAAGATCATCGACCGTAAGAAGAACGTGCTGAAGCTGGCCCAGGGCGAGTACATCTCTCCCGAGCGCATCGAAAATGTCTACATGGGCAGCACCAACCTCATCACCATGGCCTACGTCCACGGCGACGGCACCCAGTCGTCGCTGGTCGGAATCTTTGGCATCGACGTGGAGAACTTTGCGCCGTTCGCCAGCAAGATCCTGCAGGAGACCATCGCCCCCGGCGAGGTCGCAGCTCTCCGGGCCGCGGCCAACAACCCCAAGGTGAAGGCCAAGTTCCTCAAGCTCCTGGATGACATTGGTCGCAAGCACAAGTTTAATAGCTTTGAGAAAGTGCGCAATGTCCATCTTGAGATTGACCCCTTTACTATCGACAACGGGTTGTTCACTCCTACGTAAGTTTTGCCCGGAAATGCAGTTTAATGGTTGGCTAATAAATGCAAAAAATAGGCTGAAGTTGAAGCGCCCTCAGACGGCCAAGGCCTTCCGGGACCACCTGGACCGCCTGTACGAGGAGCTCGCCGCTCAGGAGCCCACTGGCAAGAGCAGGCTGTAAGATATGAACCTATAGAGGGCTTAAACATTTTATTTTGGCGTCAGAGGCCCATTGAGGATATAGTGTGTATGTTAGTAGGTAGTTAGCGACTTGACCTTGTATATGACTGAAATACTACCACCACATTGAACTGATTCCAATTGGCAACGAATCTGCGTATGAGTGCCAGGCTTTGCACCCGGAGCGATGCCTACTTCACGATTTACTTAGAGATGGTATTTCTTTTATTAATTCTAGATATTTAAAAGACGATTTAAACTTGAAGCTATTACTTCGGCGCAGACCTATATAAATAGCTAAAGAAAAAGGATTTTAATAAATAATTAATAAATAATAAAATTTACTACTAATAAAGCTATATACTGTTAATAGCCTTAAAAAGGCTTATAAGCTAGTATTAGATAAAACTTATAAGTATTAGCCTCTTAATGGGCCGGGTTAAGGTTTTCCCGTCTTCTATACCCACTAATCCCCGTGCTTAGACCTTTTAGCTGCCTGGTAACCTCGCAACCTCCGCTAAACGGGGCGATGTGGTAAGTGAGCTTCCCCAGCCTCCGCTATTACCTTGTGGAAGCGCGTTGAATCGCCCTATCTTGGCCCTCATCATATATCCAAGCCATCAGGCGTTTTTCCCCAATGAGTTTCGGGCTGACAGCGACTGTTGCCAGGCCATTCAAAGACAGTGTCGGCCGTCCACCTGTGGTGCCGCTCCAGTTGTTAACCACTATTCCGCCACCCCGCGACGAACCACCCCAAAAGCGACGTCGCGTCGATCAGGGCGAGACGCGTCGGAGAACCGTTAAGGACTGTCTGAACCACCAAGTCCTGCCGCACGTCAGCAGAGCTGTCGGGACGCTGCCTGCGGGTGTTTACCGCGTCAATGACATTGCGATAGGGGTACGGAGAGGCTGCGGTCAAGTCCATGTGGGTTAGAGTTCGCTAACAAAGGGTCTATCTAGACGCTCGCCGAGCTTGCTAGGAGTAACTTCTTTCGCACGCGATGGGATGAGACGGGTGGTTATCTTCTTCCACAGGATGAGGCCTGGCTGGGGGCGCAGGCGCACGACTGCGTAAAGAGGCTCGCAGCAACGGGGGTAGGTGTGACAAAGGTTAAGCCTGCAGAGAGGGTGGCTAACAGGTCGAAGGAATACCACCAACAACCCGCACCTTCATATACAAAACCAACAACGGTAAATACCGGATCCCTGAAGCCTCTTTCTGTACCTACACCCCCTACGAAACCACCGACACCACTTGAGAACCTCGAACCGCCACCCTATAAGCCCCGAGAGCGGCGAGAGCCAAAACCCAGCAACCGCTTCTACCAACTCGATGCGCGCCCATACCGAACAGCGGCAGATCGCACGGCTATCGAAGAGGGAACCAAGAACCCGGTGAGGGTCAATAGAACAGTCGTCTCACAACCCATCGCCTACCATGTCGACTTCACCACCGAAGAGGTCGCCGAAATCACCAAATGTCTTTCAGCCTACGAGACCACACCCGTCCCAGCGACATACGAAGCGCTCGCGCAACGATGTGTTAGATACAACATCCCAACATTGGTCGGAGACAGCATCAAGGGAAGGTCCATCGAGGACATTCGCAACTTCTGCTCGGACTTGCTGGCGGGACAAGCCACATCCCCTAACAACCTCCGAGTGTTATCATTAAGTGAAGGACCCAGCAAACAACAGGCCCAGACGAAGCGAACCAGCCAGGTTTCATCACTACTGCTAGCGCGCGAGTTGTACGGAAACAAAGGTTTTCACCGAACGAGAAGATATGTCAACTTTCAGAACGAGTTCAAGACATTGCGCGAGGACGAATTCGAGGTGGTGGCCGAGTTTACCAACTGCGCGGGCGATATCACGACCGGCGCATGGGTTTCCAACAACAGCTTCGTCTGCGGAACCACTGCGCATTCCGACACACACAACCAACAGTACAACAAGCCAGGCAACTTGCTCCTCTGTTCTACGAGCAAGGGTACATTGCGCGCCTTTCCCGACCACCGAATACCGCGGCCACATGTTGAGAAGGGAGAGAATTCTACAGAAGCGATGCGCCGAAGTCAGGACCCATGGCTCTACTCGTCGGTCGTCTCATCGGATTACGACCAGCTTAATGACCTGGCCTACACCTCGAGCTTTGACAAGACGGTCAAGGTGTGGAAGGTTGACCCAAACGGCGAGGACATGGAGGCCATCGCCACATGGCAGCACACAGGCAACGTCAACTTTGTAGCTGCCGCAAAGGATGGGTCCGGCCGCGTAGCCACAGCCGCAGATTCGCCCACGGACGCTGTGCGAGTCTACACCGTCAACAAGAGAAATATTGCCGACAGCCCTTACCAGACCTTTTCCTGCTCACGAACTGACGCCGATGGCTCTGACAAGTGGGCTTACTTTCCAGCCACCATGCAATGGGGACGAGCACCAGGGACAGAGCATCTGCTATTGATTGGATATTCACCTCGTAGTCGCAGCGGCGACGATCACGACATCCCAGAGGAGAAGAGAAACTCCGGGGAGATTACACTATGGAACGCTGAAGAGGGTCGCCGGATCCCTGTCATGACCGCTTCGACGGCAAACGTCTTTGAAGTCGCATGGCATCCAAGCATGCAACGCTTCATCATCGCCACCACGCCCACGGGCCTGAACGTGGTTGGCCACAAGATCCGGACCCAGGTGCACGTCTTCCAGCGCGATAGGGAGCGCGCGGACGGCGGGTACGGCCAGTTCCAGGCACTAGACTGCTATGCCTCAGATATCAACGAGCTCACCATCGTGCCAAATTCTGTCCCTCACGCCTACGTCACCGCCGCGTGCACCGATGGCAAGGTATATGTATGGGACACGGCCCAGGGTGACAAGCCGATCCATACCCTCCGGCACGGGAAGCCGATAGAGGAGTACTACGGCGACCGAGAAAAGGAGGACACGGGCGTCAAGTTTACGGCGTGGGGCTCCTCGCCGGATAGGTTCTACACGGGGTCCAGCGACGGCGTCGTCAAGGTCTGGAACGTGCGCAAGGGGAAAAAGCCCTTTGTGCGAGACATCCTCGCGGCTCCCGGACCGATCGCCTACGGCGGCTTCTCCCCGGATAACTCCAAGCTCGCCATCGGAGATGCGACGGGCCGCGTCTTTGTCCTCTCGGTGGACGAGCGCGACACGCCAGAGTCGCACTTCATGACCCTCCCCGGGACCGCTCGGCGAATCCGCCGACCGAAACCCCTCATCCCGCACCCAGAGCCGGACCCACCCGGCGCCGACTCGGACGATGACGCCGTGTCCGACTCCGACTTCTCCGACTGCGACATCGGCACCTACACCCGTCGCACATACCTCGACACTAAACAGCTTTCTCTAATGAATAACCCTGTCATCGGTGCCGTCCAGGGACCTAATTATGCCTCGACGGGCTTCTTCCGGCACGACGCGCACTTCAACGGCGACCCGTCTCTACCCCTCCTCGCCGACTTTGAGCGCCAACAGCAAGACAGCGAAGCCGCTAGCCTCGGCGGTCGGCGCCGCTCCGTGCGCCGGGTCAAGCAGCCAGGACCCCCGGACGAGCGCCTCCAGACGGCCCACACCCAAAACCAGGGCCGAGATCTAGACATAGGCCAGCTGCCGGGCGAGGAGATGGAGGAGCTCGTCAAGGCCGGTGCGTTGCTCACTGTCGAGGAGGATTGGGGGTTTAGATATGAGGAAATGCCCGATGGGCCGCTTGGTGTTTAAGACACCGCATGTTAGGATTCAATATCGCGGCACATAATGTAGCCGGCTAACGCTTGTAGTAATGACTATCTCTTGCTAATGAACATCTATGGCTATTAAACTGGTGGATTCTAGTTATTAACCTATTTATAAGTGAGTTGAGTATAGCGGGATATAAAAAGAGGCCCCCCACCCCCCGATGGAGACAGCAAAACCCGCATTCAGGCTTCTCCACGAATAACCTGAATCTTAGGTCTGGCTACCGGGTAACTTGTTTTTGGATGGACCTCCGACCTCGCCCTTGATCATCCCGGGACGGCCCGACAGCCGCGGTTGAGCTTCCGACCTCGCTCGGGAGACCAGAATAGCCTCCGTTTCTGAGGTCAGTGTTGAATGAGCCCAAGATGACTGTTGGGTTTCCTCCAAGGCATTCATTCAATGGGAGAGACTAGAGATGGTGGTATGATTGAAGTAACCATGGATGCATGCACGTCACGGATATCTATGCTACGCTGCAGCTCTTGCATATCTGGAAGCTACCCCAATTTGTCCACAAGAGAAACGCCATTGACAAGATGCGCACATATTTTCCGTCTATTTTGACCAACCCGCCGGGCTGGGAGAGCTCGTCTACAGCTAGAGACCACACAGTAAAAGCATACAGCATACGCGCGTCTTCTTAATACAGGACATGACCAACCTGCATCACTCGTTACATGAACCCAAATCCAAAACCATATAGAACTGACGACCCATATATAAACCCCCGTTGAGCCATGTTATAACGCTCCCCTAACGCCTTCTAATGCTTGGCAGTAACCGCATCGCCGGTCAGCTTCTCGACGTAAGCCTTGGCCCTGTGGTTGAGTTAGATTAGTATATAGCCGACCTGATTGGCTGTGGGAAAACTTACATGTCACCGAACGCAACCATGCAGACAGTCTGCCAGATACCCAGAGAGATACGAGGGGTAATACCACGGTAGAGGCCGCGGACACCGTTGGTCTCGTAGATGTACTTGAAAGTGTTGCCAACCGTCATCTTCTTGGGACGGTTGGGGTCCTCCTTCTTGCTCTGCATCTCAACGCGGATGACCTCGATGGGCTGGTTCCAGGCGCTGAGACCACCACCAATGGCGCTGGCAATGATCTTTTCGCCAGCAGAGAGCTTCTCGCCCTCCTTCTTGCCAGTGGTGGAGCGGATCCAGCCCTCGGCGAGACGGCTCAGGCCGAAGCGGCTACCCCAGTTGGTCATCTGGCGGATGGCGACGGCGTTGACGCCCTTGTTGATGCCACGGATACCCTCCTTGCGGTAGATGTCGCCAAAGGTCTGGAAGGTGGTGGGGGGCTTGACACCGGTGGCGGCGATCTTGTGCTTGGTGATCTCGACCGTCTTCATGCAGGTGCAGAAGCCCATGGTGGCATAGGCCTGAGCGACGCCACCAGTGATACCACCGAGGATACCACCGCCAAACTCGGAGGCGCCAGCGACGCGGGCGTAATACTCGGCCTCGGAGGCGACGAAGAGAAGGACGGCGCCCTTGGTGGAAGCTTCGATCCAGGCCCAGGGGATGAGACCTTGGTAGACTCGAGGGGGGTTAGTAAAAGGGTCACAAAAGGAGTATGATTCGATTCGACTTACAGCCCAGAGGACCACCGCGGGACCAGACGCGTCCCAAAGCCTTGGCCATGCCGTCACCTCGGTTGGCAGCCATGGTAGTCTTGACAACCTCGAGAGGCTGACCCAGGGTGGTCACCTCGAACATGTTGAGGCCGGCGCCCAGCAGCAAGTTGGAGAACTTGATGGGCTTCTTCTCCAGCTTCTTGTCCCCAATGGGGCCGGGAAGGTCGGTACGGATGGCAGCCATGACTTTGGGATGTGTCGCAGAATGAGGGCCCTGACCAAGGGAAAAGGGAGCTTCTTCGCAAAAAGAAAAGGTGTTAGATGGAGAGAGGAAGAGTATGTAGGAGAGAGAAAGAGGAGCGAAGGGGGAGAGCTAGAGGCGTGCGTGGAAACTTGCCAGGGTGGGGGGGGAAGGCCAATGGGCAGTGGCCGTGGGAGGGATAAAATGTGCTGAGTCAGACAGCGACAATACAAGCAAAGAAGCAAGTTGAAGCAAGAAAAAAAAGCGATGAGTAACCTGTGCAACACACCTAGCTAGCACCAAAAAATAATGATTGGGGGAACACTGCGATCGGGATGGGTGCCCGAGTACGGAGGCGTTGAGGATCCGAGGGGGAGGGGGGGGAGGACCTAAGACAGAATTGCGGAGGGAAGACCGAGGTTGGAGCGCACGCGAAAACCCGGGTTGAAGGGGGAGGGATACGATTCAAGGGATTTGCACGTGTCTTTTTTGTTTCCTGATGTTGCTGCTCTGTTCTTTTGCACGGTGGAACACTTGCTTGTCGATGCTGTTTAACATGAGATGAAATTGATTCACAGATGTAGATTTCCATCTCAGGGGACGGTGAACCTTATACCCCAAAGAGGCAAATACTGGCTGACGTCTGTCTGAGTAAACATTTGGCGTACAGCAAGTAGAGATTTCGGGTGAGATAAGATCGGGCGCGGGCTTTCTCAATCAATCAATCAATCATCAGCCCATGTGAAATCCGGGGGTGGGTGCCCGTGGTGCAAGCAAGATCCATCTGTTACCGACAGGAGGGATTAGATAGATGCCGACATGATGCGGGAAATGGCTTGTGACAGCGGAGGTCTTTCCTTCACAGGCTCCCCAGAAGCTTCACGGTGGTTCTAGACTCATTATTGTTTAACTTGTGATCGTTGTTCCATACTTGATGATCCGAGTTACTTCTAAGCCTGACCTCAGCCAGAAATAGACACACACAAACCTTCAGCCTCTGTCCATCCAACGTCAGTCACCTCAATCATGGCGAAAACACAAAAAAGGGACAAGTCAGCCTCTTCCATCCTTCAATTACCTCTTTAGGTATCAACCTCAGCCACCGCCGCCGCCGAAAATCCAACACAACAAACAACAGCTTCTTTTTCTCTCCCCCTGCCAGGAGCTGAGCTCACCCGTCGAATTAGGACCCTCGTCCCCTCAACGCCCCTCCACTCTACTGTACCCAACTGCTGAGTGTTGAGCAACCCCCCCCTGAACCACCCCCGGATTCCATCGGTGCAATCTCTCACCGAGCCCAGGGCACGTTTGTCTTTTTCTCTCTGTTTGCGACAAGGGCCCTTTTTTCCCGCTCTTTTGGAGGGGAAGCTCTTGGGGCCAAAGAAAGGCCTGTGCGCGAGCTCTCACCTTAGGTACGGTACTTGCACTTGGCTTGATCCTAGTACCGATGGCTCAGGTACCGTTGAATTGAGTTGAAGCTTTGGGGTCAACGCCTGCGCCCGAGTCAAAATTTAAAGACATGGCACAACGCCATCGCGGCATGGTTAGTGATCGGCACACAATCCGTTTTACATTAACGGTCACGATATAACAAATTAGAAATCAATAATCAATGCTTCACAATGTCTTCAATTAATTCATTCTTCACGGTCATCCAATGTAGACAAATAGTAAAGCTGGAAATCATTTCATTTCAATCGCCGCTCCTGCGACGACTTCTCATTACCAAACGAAAACAGTCCCGTTGTATTGTACAAGTGCCACCGAGTTGGCAATCCATTCTGCCCATCTCCTGGCTGTCCTCCTCGTATTCCACAACATGCCGTCCTCGCCCTTTTCCCCTTTTGATTTTATCCCCTTACAGCTTCTTGACGATCTCGACCCACTTGTCGGTAGAGAAGGACTTGGGTCGCTCAATGGGAGCTCCGAAGGCGCGGTCGATGATGAGCTGGGGAAGGACACCAATGGCGCGCGACACACCGAAGAGGACGGTGTAGTAGTTGGCCTCGGTGAGACCGTAGTACTGGAGGAGGACACCGGAGTGGGCGTCGACGTTGGGGTAGGGGTTCTTGGTCTTGCCGTGCTCGGTGAGGACCTTGGGGGCGATCTTGTAGACCTGGCTGACGAGCTTGAACATGGGGTCGTCGGGCATCTTCTGCTGGGCAAAGGTGCGCTGAGCGGTGTAGCGGGGGTCAGTCTTGCGGAGGACGGCGTGGCCGTAGCCGGGAACCACACGGCCGGCGTTGAGGGTGGACCACAGGTAGTCGGTGATGGCCTTATCGCTGAGGTCGTCGCCAATCGACTTCTTCATCTCGGTAAGCCAGTTGAGCACCTCCTGGTTGGCCAGGCCGTGCAGGGGACCGGCAAGACCGTTGAGACCGGCAGCCAGGGAGAGGAAGGGAGAGCTGAGGGCGCTGCCGACGAGGTGGGTGGTATGGGCAGAGACGTTGCCACCCTCGTGGTCAGTGTGGATGGTCAGGTACAGACGCATGAGCTCGACAAAGTCAGCGTTGTCGCCGAAGCCGAGCTGGTTAGCAAAGTTGAACGAGTAGTCCTTGTCCTTCTGGATGGGAGCGACCTTGCCACCCTTGAAGACGTTCTGGTAGATGCGCGAAGCAATGTTGGGGAGCTTGGCAATGAGGTCCATGGAGTCCTCAAAGGTGTAGCCCCAGTACTCCTTCTTGTTAATACCCTTGGCGTAGGCCTTGGCGAAGCTGGAGGTGTGCTCGAGAGCGGTCACGGCCAGAGAGAACTGAGCCATGGGGTGGAGGTCGGTCGGGCAGTGGTCGATGAGCTCCTCGACGAACTTGGGGAGGTCGGAGCGGGCAGCCCACTCGGCGGAGAGGTCGCGGACCTGCTGCTCGGTGGGGACCTCGCCGGTCAGGAGAAGCCAGAAGAGACCTGAAGGGTATGTCGTCAGCACATAATGGCACGCGCACATAAATTACGCGAGTCTACTCACCCTCAGGAAGAGGCTCCTTGCCACCGGGAGCCTTGGGGAGAAGCTCCTGGCACTCGGGGATGGTCTTGCCACGGAATCGGATACCCTCCTCGGCGTCAAGGACGGAACCCTCCCAAACGAGGGCCTTGATGCCACGGGCACCACCGTAGACCTGGTCGAGTGTGACCTTGTCGACGACCTTGGAGCCATGCTCCCTGTAAATGCATGTCAGCTCGAGTGCTCATTATTTTGGTTCTCACATGCCGTGCCGGAGTCGGAAGCACATGCCCATGCTTCAAGCTCCGAACACGGACACGGCCGAGCGTCGGCCAACAATAAGCCGAGGGAGGGGAATGCGACTGACTTTCGGAGGGCCTTGACCTGCTCAATCTTCTCGGGCAGCAGCTCGGCGAATCGCTCCTTCAGGGTCTAGGAGGGATCACTGTCAGCGTCTGCTGCGCACACGTACAGAGAGCCATTGGGCTCGGGGACAGCAAGCTTACCTGGGTCTTGGCAGAGTAGCATCGCACAGCGTTAAAGGCAGAGCCATTGACGGGAGAGGAGCGGAGGGTAGCCCGCAGGGCAGCGTTGCTGAGACGGGCGACAGAAGCCATTGTGAGAAGATGTGATGATGCAAAGGGAAGAAGAACAGATCAAGTGGCGGAGGTGCCGGGAGAGGAAGAGGACGGTATAAGAGAGGAGGGGAGGAAAAGGTTTAAGGGGAGGACGAGGTTAATAAAAAGGCGCAGACGGGAGACCAAGGAGAAAAAAAATACCTGCTTTTTTGGTTCAGGCATGTCCCGCCCCGGCCGAAGACATTACCATTGATCCATACACCTACACCTACAGCACACCTACGTACTGTACTGTACCTGCCCGTGACCCTCTCAACGCCTCCGCCTCCTCTCAACCTACCTCGGGGGCCGGGGGGACGGGGCCCGTGAAGCATGGAGACAAGCCAAAGCCCCGTGGATGGATGCTTGCCCGTGTGGAGCGCCAGGTAGTAACGGGACTTGCGGGGCGGGAATTGCAGGTTTCTCCCAGGGACGGGGGCATGCAACAGGGGTCTAGGCAATTTTTTTTTTCTTCTCTCCGGGCCTCAGGGCTGCCATCTTTTCTTTGGTCATGCTGCAGCCGATTTGCAAGGGGGGGTTTCTGGGGACAGCCAGTGACTGCCCTCCAAGGCCATCCAGGGCATGGGTTGCGGAACTGGCCTTCGCGGGGACACCTTGACAGAGTACCAGATGAGGAAATGTATCTTGTATCGTTGTACGTAGGAGAATTTGCGCCCAGTCCAGTCCAGTCCAGTCCAATCCAATCCATGATGGCATCCAATCCCTCGTCTCGCTAGGTTGTTGCCGAGCCATACAGACCTCTCTCCTCTGACGTGCCCAGCTCCCCATTCCGTCATCAATTGCTACCGACTTTTCCTGACCTCTCTGTCCCGGACCTACATGTCCACCTACCCTCCTTGTTGTCTGTTTTTTTTTTTTAGTGAGGTTGCACAGTCCTTGCTGAGTCCAGGATTATTGCCGCGGCTGCTGCACCACCCCCAACCTGCAAGCCCCAAAATTTCCGTCCAATCCATCTGGTCTGCCCCTCGACGCCTCCTCCAATTCGACGCCGTCCCCCAAGTGACCGAGACGCAGCCCCAACAGCTTTCTGGCAGTTGCCTGTCTGGGGTTTGTGTGTGTGTGTTGGCCTGCCGGCAAAGGGAGAGGAAGGAGGGCTGGAGCTTCAGGGCTTGCGGCTGCAGCCCTGAGGAACAGGAGGGTGTTCGTGTGCTCTCCCAGGGAAAAAATGTGAGCATTCATCCTACGTAATCCTGCGCAGCACAGCTCAGGAGCTTGCCGTAGCGAGACTCGCCGGGGTAGAAAGAAGAAACGTGACGGTGCATTCAAGATCTTGCTGACTAGGTTCCCCCGTTGCCCTCGCGACTCCATCATGACAACCTACCCAACTGCGCCGTACCGGTACATCCTGTTTGCGCCCGGGGTGCAGCAACCACTGGAGGGCATCCCGTCCTGCTCCATCATTTTTCGGTTATCCCTCTGGGCTCCATTGACAGACCGAGAATTGATAAGAGCACCGCCCGCCCCCCTTCGAACGAAGAAGTGGAGATGTTCTCCTTCGTTCATGCTTCGGGGGACCTCGGCCACATGTCGTCCTGCTGCGACGTAGCGGTTTGGGCTTTGACGTCAGATGGGTTCCTGCTAACGTCGCAGGGAAGCAGCGTGGACGTGACGGAGCTCGTCGAATGGCTGGCCAATCCCGCCCTCCATGGCCCCCGTTTCTATTCCCGCCCTAGCAGCGGCGGGCCCCAGAGCAAGCAGCCAAGCACGCTGTGTGGACAATCTTGGAGTGGAGGGCGTCCGGATCTCCCGTACCCCATTGCCGCCGCCGGGCCTCCGAAGGGCCCTGCGGCGCTGGCTCGGAGTGCCGAAGTCCCCTCCATCCGGACAGCGATCCCATTCAGCATAGCTGGCTGGCCGTGAGGAGAAGCGAGCAGCTCTCGATTGCCCCTCACGTTCTCCGATTGTCCTAGCTGCCGTGGTCTAAAAGAGGCAGACGTTCCCCCAATCCGATCTGAAAATGTCGTGCCCTGATTGTCGACAGGCACTGGTTCCAGGACAGGGTCTCCGATCACCCGGTCAGCTCGGCAGTCTCTCAGTCGCAGCGCAGACAAGTCGTCATTGTCGGCTATTCCTCCAACCTCCCTGTACTCGGTAATCAATTGGCTTTTACTTGTTGCCTCCGCGCTTGCCAGTCTCCAACAGAGACGCTCGTCCTGTATCGTGGACCCTGTCCTGTGCGATTCCATTATTAATTATCAGCCATGCGTCTCACGGGGCGCCTTGTGGCCCAGGCCGCCCAGCCCGTCCAGGACATCCTTGGCTCTTTTCTCTTCGGTGACTGATGACCGAGCGCTATTAAAACAACGCACGTCTCTCTTTGTCTTTACCTCGTAGGCAGGCTCGGCCGAAATTCGCGCTTTGACGGGATTGCCTTCCCCTTTGCAGGGCCGTAGTTTGTCGTTGTTGTTAATCTGTTAGTCAGTGCTGGATCGATCGCCAAAAAAGGTGTCTCTCGGCTTCAACGCGGATATACGGCGCACCTACCCTACGAGTGCCAGCCCGTTTAGGAATTCACGTGACCATTCCCCCCACCTCAAACAAACGGCAAGATTTTTCACTCCTGAAGTGCCTCAGGTGCCGTTTCGGAGAAACCACGGCAAGTGGGGGAACAATAGCTGCCTCTGACCAACCGCGGCTCTCAACACGTGCTCCACCTGTCATACTCTTCGCCATCACCTTTTCCTCCTCCCTCCTCATCACTCCATCATCGTCACCTCACGACGACCATCAAACACAGCATCAACGACGACGACGCCCATCAAGGCAGCAGCAGCCAGCATCGGCGCTTCTATTCTCGTGCACTTTTATCGACCTTGTCTAGTACTGACTGCCATCTGTTAGACGGTCTAGTTGGCTTTCGCCGCTGCAGATCACTCAGCATCTTGTGACCTCGTCGCGCTCCTGACGCATCAGTAGAAGAGCTTTTCTCTCGCGCAAGTCGTACCGTACCGTACTCCTGAGGTCTGCCTTCTATCGTATCTGCACCGCAGGCTTTTTGCTCTCGTACACTTCACCAGTCGCGATCGCGTAAAAGGGTTCTGAACTTTCGTACCAAACAACGCGGCCAAAGAGAAACACCGCACTGGGGAAAACTCTTCTCGTCTCTGCTCTCCCGTACTACAGGCTTCCGCCAAAGCGTGGTTTCGCCCATATCTGGACATCTCCGCCCCGGATCTCGTCTTCCCTGGAGTGCATATTGAGGCATCGCGCGTAGCTCGTTGGCGACTACAGTACCTGACAACATGGCGTCCGCAGTCGCGGATCTGGAGGTCGGCCTCCAGGCAATGCTCAACCTAAAGCCGCCAGGCGTTTCCGGATCTCGCATCACCAGCCTGACATCGCTCTGCGTGTCCAACATCCAGGTATGATTCTCTACCAAGCTGCTTCTCGTGTTTGCTCCGCAGCCTCTGACTCGTCTTGCTTGCACAGTCCGAATCGGTCCTCATCCAAAAGATCTACACACACTTCAAGAAGGCTCCAGGAACACACAAGTTGGGGGTACTCTACGTCGTAGACTCTGTAACCCGGAAGTGGCTCGAACAGGCCAAGGCCCAGGCACAGGCAATAAACAGCTCTGCCCAGGATGGAACCTATGCCGCTGGCGTCCATCGAGTGACGGAACTCATGCCCGTTTTGATGAATGACATCCTGCAAACCGCCCCGGAGGAACAAAAGGTACGCATCTTTGAAACTTGCATTGCAACATTACCCTTCTGTAGCTGGCATCGAGTACCATGTGCCGCAATCCGTGGAGCGCCGTCAAAGGCGCTCCTACGAGCCCGTCTCGTTTCATGACCTACTTGGTCTCGTATCGTCTCGTCTTGTTTGGATCGTAACTCACATATCGCGCGGCGTGCAGGAAAAGATTAAGAAGCTCCTTGATATCTGGGAGAAGGGACAGACGTTCCCCATGCCAATGATTGAGTCTTTCAAGGAAAAGCTCAATGCACCACCACAGAGTACGTTGTCCCTCGGACAGCATCACGTCAGGGTCTACGCCTTGACGCTGCTGCTGTGCTGTGCTGCTTGAGGAGAGGATATCCCATCTAACCGTTGTGACGCTGCAGACGAATCGACAACTCCCCCCGGTAGTCCACCTCCAAGTGTGCTGGCCTCATTCCAGGGCCACTCGACTGCTCCTCCAGCTCTCCCGGCCCCCAATGGTTCGTCCATCCTGGAGGCTCTGGCCAATATTGCGCGACAAAACACCAGTGCTCCCCCGGCCAGCGCTCCCCTTCCCGCCCCTACGGCATCGTATAGTCTGCCGGCTTCTGGGCCGCCGCAGCCAGTATCATCGGCTCTGCCGCCCGTGTCGTATCCCCCGACCTCGCAGCCTGTGAATGTGCCGTCTCTCCCTTTCGGCCTCCCGCAGATGCCGGGCCACAGTGCTCTTCCAGGTGTTCTACCCAACAATGCGAGTAATCCAGTTGGCGGGGCCGTGCCCGGGGCGCCCATTCCCGGTGCTTCGGCCCCTGGCCTAGGCCTTGATCCCAACACCCAGCAGCAGATTCTCTTGATCAAGGCGCTGGCTGATCAAGGCGTCCCGTTTGATAAGATTCCCGCTCTGATCCAGAGCATGACCTCGGGCTCTGGAGCGACACCGGGAGCGGCCTCTCCGGGCCAGCAACATCTCCCTCTACCCCAGAACTCTCATCTTCCCGGTCAACCTGCATGGGGTGGCCCATCCGGGAAGCCAGATGAATCACGTGACCGAGACTTTGCCCGTGTAAGATCTCCTCCCAGATATCATGGCCGATCTCGATCAAGGTCTCCGGACCGTGGTTGGGGCACTCGAGGCTCGCCTCGCAATGGACGTGACCGGATGGAACACGGGCATGAGTCGCCCAACCGTGGCCGTCACGATGACCGTCGTGGAGGCGACTACCGCCAGCGAAGCCCTCACGGACACCATGGCCGAAGCCCAAGCCCGCCTCACGACCATACCCAGGGCGAGAAGTGGATTGAGTTCGATCCGACTCTTCCATCCGGGCACATCAAGGTCTACAGTCGAACCCTGTTCGTGGGTGGAGTAAAGTGAGTACAGTGCCAGTCTTGGATGCGTCGGACACCACGTTTGCTAACCATGGATCAGCTGCCCCGAAAGCGAGTTGCGTGGCACCTTTAGCCGCTATGGCACCGTGCAAACCTGCATCGTCAACAAGGAGAAGCGACATGCCTTTGTCAAGATGCTCACACGGCGTGACGCCGAGAGTGCCAAGGAAGGCACCGAGGAGTCGAGAAACCAGTCCCTGCTTCTTCGTGTAAGTATCTACCCGTGCCCGACATTACGACTCGAGCTGACAGTTCCCGAGACTCGCTGGGGTGTTGGTTTTGGTCCCCGAGACTGCAGCGACTACTCGACGGGTATTAGCATCATCCCGATCCACAAGCTGACCGAGGCCGATCGCAAGTGGATGCTGACGGCCCCCTTCGGCGGCAGCGGTGGACGTCCCATCGAGTCCGGCATGTGCGTGGAGGAGCCCGACATTGAGATTGGAGCTGGAGTGTCGTCCAAGGCCATCAGCCGACGCATGCAGACCGACAAGGGCGGTAGCAACGGACCCAAGTCGACCCGCAACCGGGATGATGACCTCACCCGATGGCGTCGGAGCCGAGAGAACGGCAGCCAGAACGGGGCCCCCCACCGACGGGACGATCGCCGGGACGGCCCCAGGGACAACCACAACCATAACCACAACCATAACCAACAGGGCATGTCGGCGGGGTTCCCGTTCGGCATCGGCACCCTGCCCAACGGCATGCCCAACTTCCCGGCGGGCTTTGCATTCCCCGATCCCAGCTCCAGCAAGTAGCAGATGGAGGGGAGTTTTGAGAGTTGCGCGCGATTACCTATGTGATACCCCAAGGGCAAAAAAAGGAAAACGGGAGGATATTTGTGTGTTTTTGGCTTGGTTTCTCTGGTCTATCTATCCTGATCCTTGAAGGCGGGAGACGATGATGATTGGCGTTGGAGGCGTGGCTGGCATCTTGTTGCATTGAGCAAGCAAGCAAGCAGGCAATCGATGGCGAGTCGACAGTTTGCCCATTGGTACAGAGGGGACCATCTAGGCTTCGTGGGATGAGATGAAACTCGCGGTAGAATTTGTAGCACCGGTAACTACAGCATTAAAAAAGTCTTTTGGAATTTCAATGGTTGTATATGGTGCTTCAGTATGTGAAGTCTTGCCTGGCAGAATAGTCATTGGTAACCCAGGATATGTTCGTTCGTTCGTATGTGTTAGCTGCGATCATCTGGCTCTCTGTCTTCCATTGGTAGTCGTGGATGATGTAGTGATGCATCATGGTGTTTGTTGTCTCTGTGACGAGCACCCCCAACCCTAGTTGATGGCGATGTAGCATTGAGATTTCTAGCAGTCTATTCGTAAATGAGCTCGTTCTCTGACTCTCTAAGCGTATGCATATAGTGTGTAGTCAACTGGTTGTCGTAGATATACGTGGTGTTGAGGGTTTCGTGTGATCACCCAGGTGAGCAGTCAACACTCGTCGAAAGTCGTGCATTACCAATCGATCTATGAACTGCATATTCAGGGTCTTGCTTTGGCTGGGTTCTTGGGCCTGTGTCTTTAGGCTGTGCTATCTCTTGTCGATCGTAGATGCATGCTGTAATGTGGTTTAGTGGTGCTGTGATACTAATGAGCACACTTGACACTCGTCGATAGTTGTGCGCCACTGGCCGATAGGAAAGCTACACATAACTACGCTCGTTTTAATTGATTTCCTAAGCCTGATCCTTGGTGTTCTGTCTATTGTCAGTCATGGGCGCATATCGTGATGAGGTTTGGTGGTGTTGTCCAATACCGCCGAGCTTGGCACTCATCGACAGTTGTTCATTGTTAACCGGTGGATGATATTACGCACACGTAAGCCGGTTTTTAACCAATCTATTGGGTCTATTTATTTGGTTCCGTGTCTATTATTACTCGTGGATGCATGTCGTGATTGATTCGTGGTGTTGTCATGGTGGTGAACCAGCACACTTGACACTCGTTAACAGCTGTCCATTGCTAACCGATAGATGATGGAGATGTGTATCATCTCGTCTTTTACTGACTTTCTAAGCCTTTTCATCCGGGTTTTCATCTGTTACTAGTCGTAGATGCATGTACTGGTTGGCTTCGTTGTGTCGTCACTTTAGAAAACACACCCAACACATATCGACAATGATCCACCGTCAGCCCTGTCAACCGGTCCCTTGTAAGCTCTTCATTCCCAATTATACAAGCATGTGTGTGTGGTATTTGGTGTATCTGCAGTGGTAGATATGGCGATTGAGCCTCGGGTGTTGTCGTTGTAGGGAGCACATTGGATACCAGGTGTTGACATGGCCACTCCTATCAGAGAGCCCCCGAATGATAGAAGCATTGTTGGTATCAATAGCGTCTTCAGGAGGAGTTATCGAATGATAGAAGTATCCTACCCATAGTTGACCGTCTGTGTCTTCATACTAGAACCTCTTCGACTCCCATCTCTTACCCTATATTGCCCGAGCATCGTGTTGCCTCTCCTGGCAAGTAAGCAGACCCAACACTCGTCTGCCATAGCTGCGGCCATGGAAGATCAACCATTTCTAGGTTGCAGTGTTTTGCAATTTAGTTTCAATTATATGGTGCATGTATCCCTATGCTGTTTGACATGGCGCCCGGTGCCTTCCTTTGGAGACGTGATTGAGATCAACAACCCCCAACCCGACACTTGTCGATTGTCCGAACGTCGATGATTCTACGTGGATAGTTCTACACGTGTGATGGTAGCTTTTCTCTTGGCGTTAATAGTCCTTGTCTTTGATCTCTCAAGATCGTTGAACCCCTATCCTCTCGCTCTAGTGAGTCATGCCCTTGTGTCTATCACGACTGTGATCATCCGCCAAGTCAACGAGGCCTTTGCAATCTCGGTGAGAATACATCACCCAGAACAGCCACACCGTCGACTAGAATACTAGTCAACAGATACAACGAGGTTCACAAGGGTCTGTTACAGTCACAACCCCCTTCGAGTCAGATTCCATGTCAAGATATAGGGTAGCGATTATCACTATAGACACCTCGTCTCAAATAACCATTTCGATCAGCACGACGCAATTTAACTCTAAAAGACCAAAAGTCATGCTCTAAATTTGATAGTCTCCTCGTTCTGTCGGTTTCGAACAGGCGGGGAAAGAGTCGATCGTGACAGCGCCGTCGTAAGACTTGGCGGGAGCCATCTCGGCCGTATCTCAGGAACCATTGCAGATCAACACTTTGTTGAAGACGCGGTCTGCAATAGTCGAGCGACAGACTGTACCTTATCTAGACGGTGGTTGTCATTACCATTACCTACACGACGATCGAGTATCCATGATCCATGGAGGATGGATGCCGGACAGGACCCCCTGTATTTAATCCGAGCATTACAGACATGCATACTCCATACAGCCAGGATGGAGACGAGACGCTACTGGCCGGACCGACACTATCGAAGCTTGACTATGATTAATTACACGACGCCAAAGAAAGAGAAAAACAAGCATCGATTTGCAGACGAAATGCCAAGACGCCGAGTTCTACAGACTAGAGGACACGTCGAGAATGCAACTATTCACCCCCTGAAAGAGAGACAGACCCAGCTGGGAACCAACTTGCGGATCCCTCCTTTTCCCACCCGCCCTGGATCCAGAGCAATATCCCAATGCATGCCAATCAAGCTCGGTTGGTCCCACGCCCAAAGCATGTAGCAATCTTACTAGCATACCATACCATATCCACCTTGGTTATCAAACGTCATGACATCAAAGACAAGACACACAAACAAACCATTCATCCTTGGCCGTGCATGTCAGTATGTAGGTCATGTCCGATGACACGAGGAAGAAAAAGAAAAGATTCATCAAGCACTCGCATGAGCTGTAAAAAGAAAGCAGCCAAAGGCGGTTCCAATTGCTGCAGCAGATGAATGGATACGTAAGAGAAAGGACGCTCAATCAAACTCGCAAAAGAAAGAAAAACAAGCAATCTTCAATCACGCGCAGCGGAAGTGACCGTAGTCTCAGACCACGATCGAAAATGCCTGATGCTAGACTAGACTAGATCCTCTCATGCAAAACAAACAAACAAACAAACAATTGGAACACGTTCTCATCGTATCTGGGAGGGCATCAAAAGTACGACGAAGAAAAAAAAAGAAAAAAAAAAGTGGGCTGATAGAGATGGAGTCTGGACTGGAATCTCACCTCCAACTCGGCCGGGTCACAACGGTCTGGACGATGAGGAATGCATGACCTGACGTGCATCTGCTGCTGCAAGAGAAGAGTCCAGACGAATATCCGCGCGTATGGTTGCACGTATGTATGCCCAAGTCATGCAGCTGTGTAAGAGAGCAGTATGTCACCGTGTAGTGTATATCAAACCGCAACACCACCCAAGTCCATGCTCCATCGCCCGTCTAGAGCTCTCTACTTGGCATCGGGCACGGCGCACACGATGCGCCGCCACCCAGAGTAACTGTGAGATGGGTGCATGGGATGGGTGGCCCAGAAGCAAGCCAAGACGGCAAGCCGAGAAAAAAACAGCTCACGCCCTTCCTGTGTAAAAAGCCAAGAGTCAAAGCCAAGAGCCACTCTGCAACGTGCTCAACATTGGCATCGGTTGAATCCGTCTTGGGAGTTTGCCAATCCACGATGCCAAGTCGACAGGGCTGCAAACATCAACCTCTTTCTGCCTCAACTCGTACAGTCCACGTACATCCATCCAGATGAGTGAGCCAAGACGGGACAACCTAGTCGAGACGTGCTGCAACAGGCTCGCATGGGACGGACGCGTAAATCCTGAAACTACCATGACGAATAGTAGTCGTCAACCGATGAGGCTTTTCTCAACCAAGCCTCCCCAAACGAGCAATCCGCCGCGTAGTCCTTCATGTGTAAATATAGATCAGATCAACTCAAGACACCGCTGATCCAGTCATGGTAGAACAACCATACCCTGCCCCAGCTGCTACTATCCTGCCTACTATGCAGTAGATGCAAGACAAGGCATACAAGGAGAATAGGAAAGTAACCACGCGAGCCAAAAACAAGCAACCCCAGACAAACACATTCACCACACCCCAGATATCACACAAGGAAGGATCAAGTAGAGTGCATCCATCGTCCGAGGACAGCAGAGAAATAAACATCTCACCTGCATCCTCTATGCCATGCCACCATGCCATGTACGGAGTATTGTATCCCGCCAACAAACCTACCTACCGCCTTGTTCTCCCCGGCGACGAGGTTTCCCCAGCCTCCTCGTCCTCCTCGACTCCTGTCTCCCACCTCGATAGCCATATCCAGCGCGGCAAACCCCACAGACGGTGCACCACGGCCCGCCGGTCGACCGGCAGCCTGCGCGATGCCATGCAAGCAACCTTTCCTGGGGAAAAGAGACCTATAGAACGAGGGGGATCTCGGGGGCGAACGAGACTGGTCACCCTCGTGGCGTGGCCCGCCGCTATGCGCCTGTGTATGCGAGAGCCCATGTAAGTGTGTCTCTGTCTGCCTCCATGTGCTACCATGAGTGCATCTTGGAAACGCCTCTTGTCAGCCAGAAACTCTGCCTGTTTGTACAACGACCGAGGCAAAGGTGTTTCATCAACCGGTCGTTCCTCGCTTCACAGCTCTTGGCATGTCCGGAGCGATGGAGGTCGAGATTGGCTCATGGCACACGGGCGGGAAGCACCGTCGCGGTCGTCCAATCCGCCGCCCGCCATTCACCACATTGACATTTGTCTGTGTTGCTCGGCCGCCAAGTCGCCAATTGTCCATCGAAATCTCAGCGTGGCGGCCAGGCGCAGGACTAGCACGACGAGCATGTGTCTTGGGTATCTCTTGGTATCCCACAGTATCGGCCTGGCCTCTGCGGGCCAAGACCTGGGGTACGACAAGGCGTCGGCCGTGTAAGCAACAGGCAGGTTGTGTGTATCAAACTCTGCGAGCATCACCAACACCTTTGATGTAGAGTCCCGTCTTCGGCTCCGTGTCTTCATCTGCAAGTCGCAACCCGCGCTTAAGTCTTCGTTCGCCCCAGTTCAAGGGACCAGTTCCCGATGCGATGCCCTGTCTGACCGCTCAGGAACCAGCTTCCTTTCAGCTAGCCTCTCCGCGTCAAATCAATCCCGATGTGCTAGCCCGAGATAGCCGGCTGAGTGATTTGATTTGATTCACGGTGCTCATTTTGACCGCCACAGTAGTAGTAGCTGGCTGGTGAGTGAGCCTCTGCCAGCCGGGTGCCGTGCTGCATGGTTCTGTGCTGTACGGCACTCGGCGGCCAGGTCAGCGTTAGCGGCGAGACTTGCGCGATATCAATTCTCCCATATCGACAGCTCCAAATTGTATGAGTGAATTAGTTGTCGAGATAGCATGCAGGGTCCTCTGACAGCCTCGGATCCAGCCATCCATGGTTGGCTTGGAACGCCCCGATTTTCCACTCTCGACCAGCCAAGCCAAGCCAAGCCGGCCGGGGTCCGTCTCCATCACAATCCACATCCAACGTTTGGAAGCCTTGCCATGGATGGAGCCTCTTGTTCGATTGCGACCTGCGGACAAGTGCCAATGAGAGCTGACCGCCAAAGTGCCGGTCTGTCGTCGATCACGCCTGGCCTGCCTCGTACGGACTTCGTACTGTGCATCCCAAGTCCCAGGTACGTCCCGGCGCCGTCTCTAAGTGCCCGGGACGTGGCGCGCAACCACTCGAGTCAGGACAGAGCCTCTGGCGCCCCGATGCCTTCTCCGCACCGTTGTCATGCAAAACGTAAAAGAAAAACCACTCACTCACACCGGCAAAGTTGTCACTCGCTAGCTTGGGAAGGGAAGGAGATGCGCCGTCCGTCTTCGGCAGAGACGACAGACGAGGCAGACAGGCAGAGAGACAAGACCATGATCGAGGCCTGGCTGTCATCAAACCAGTCCTGCTGCCGCCAAAGCCAATTGGGTCAAGGCGGGCGCCCCGTTGCTGAATATCCGACGGACCTGTTTCAGGACCAACGCAACATGCCGACGTCACCGTAGCCTCTTCCTATTAGTGCTTCGTATCAGGTACAGAGCAGCGTAAATTATCTCTTATCCAATTTCCAGTCCTCTAGGCGAGAATCCCGCCCGCCTGGCATCCATTGACATCATACTGCGACGCCCTGTGGGCTTGCAGATTCGCGATTGATTCAACCATGTGTGTTTCGGGAATGACGGCACGGATAGATAGCATCGTGGATGGGGGGAGAGAGCCTCATTTGCCGCCTGCAGAGATGGGATGCGGCAGGACTGAGCTAACAGAGCCAACAGCAGCCCCGATTGACATTGACAAGTGATAGCGGGTGGGTTGTCATCAAAGTCCAACAGCCACGTAAAAGAAAATAACAACAGAAAGAAAAAAACCGCGCCTGGGGGTCCTCTAGCCTGGTGCGTCTAGTGCCTCTGCCTTGGGGGAAGTAATGTCCGACGAGTGACAGGGCCGGGCCTGGACTTCCTGGGCATTCGACTGGAGCGATGCGATGCGATGCACTGTCCACTAGAGCTCTCAGCACCACAGGAACAGGGCACGGCCAGCCGCGGCAACCAAGTTCGTGAGCTGGGGAGAAAAGGCGAATCAAACAAGTGGGCACCAGGAAACTAAAATGGAGCCCTTGCAGGTGGAGCAAGTCAACGAGACGACCACCGTGCCAGTTTGCAGCCAGTTTTTTACCTCGCTCATCGGCCCTACGCCCTGGCCATTGCCGGCTCCGGTGAGGCTTTTGTCAAGCAGCCTGTATCGATTCCGCCCATGACTGACACACCAAATGCTTTCAGGAGGCCCAAATCTCGAGCTGCCTCAGACAGAGAGACCCTGATTTCGTGCAGTTGTGGCTCGAGCGGCCACAGTTGCACACGGAGTGGATGTGACCAGCACCAACCAAGGACACGACCGCGGCTCCACGAATGCCGAGAGGTCGCGTGCGAAGCCAAAATCGCCTGGATCGGTACCAGCGGGTCTTCATGCGGGCGTGTTGCAAATCCCTGCATTTCCATTTGTTTGCCCCGTTGGGGTTTTGGGGTTCGCAGTTGGAGGTCGAGCTATAGCTTGCAGCCTCACGAGCCTCGAGAACTGGTCGACAGCCTGCCTGTATCAAGAAGCATTGATCACTTCCATCGTCAGGGTTCGAGCCGTGGCAAACGTCGAGAATGCAGGTTTCCCACCTCTGTCTGTGCCGTGACTCGAGACTGGGACCCTTGAAGTATGACGTATATATCCCATGCTCGCTCGCTCGCTTCGCCATCGTTTTCGTAGTCGGCTTTACAACGGCTGTGTATGAGTGACACATCAGCCTCGAGGGGCAACGTCAGCTGAGGCGAGGGCAGATGCTCCTGATCATGTCCTCATGCTCTCTGTCGTGGATTGCGAGAGTCATTGTCGGTGACACGGGGGCGATGAGAGTTGGAGGCGAAGCCAAGGCGCAAGGTAGTGTGAGAAGCCCATGCTCTGATGGCGCCTGTCGGACGAACAGTCCTCCCCCGGACTTTGGCTGCTGGGACTGCAAGAACATGGAGGAGTGTGCGGGAAAATGGTCAACCGACCAGGGCCCCAGGGACATGGAAGCCAGCTCGCAGGTCAATGTCCCTCAACTCCCCCGCAATTGTGCATTGTTGCCAAGAAGGTTCAGAGTGAGGCAGGCGGTGGACTTGTAGGTGCGGTCTAGGGAAGACGGAGATGCAAAGTGTGAGACGGGGACGAGGAAGCCTGGAGCATGTAGAAGGCAGGTATCCTGGGGTATCATGTTCCGGGTGGAGGAAGGTGGTTGGTGTAAGTCTCGACGAGGTGGAAGGCACGGCCAGTCACCTGCGATATTTCCCATTCAGGCAACTCCAGAGAGACGGGAGAACTTCAAACAAGCTCACACATCTCCGTACCATAGCGCACGGCACTGTGTCGCTGTCACTCAATTTAGGTACGGTACCCGCCTGGCTAATCCTGGGCATGTTACCCGTTAATGGTCAATGGTTGGCAGTCCATCGACGAGAGCACACGTATCAAGCAGAGTGAGTGAGTGTATGAGCGATATTGGCAACAGTCTAGGTCGAGTCCATGGGCTTGGACCGTTTCAATGGTCTCCAATTCCCGCATCCACCCCGGCCGGCCAATGGCAGTGGCCAATTCACAGAGCTTCCCCCTGGTGCGACAATTGGAGCTCTCTTGTTTCGAGGCGCCACCCCCCATGCTTCTAGCTCAGGCGCCTCCCGGGCGACCCCGGATCCGCCCCAAGGTCGAGGATGGGGAAAGCAAGATGCAGGAGCATGGAGCGAAGAAATGCCTCGTCCACTTGGGGCATCGCGAAGGGGGGATTGGATGGGGCGGGCTAGAGCTGGGCGAGATGAGCAGCCAGCTACCTATACGTGTACTTTGCCAATGGCCCTATGCGCGCATACGAACCATGTACTCCAGGTTCCTCCTGTCGATGCGATTGCGATGCGCCAGGGCGAGCTGTCGTGGGATAATTCGTCTCCACGATAATAGACGTGCATCATGCAAATGTCCTCAAGCTCATATGACCCGGCTCCGTCGGCGCGAGAGTGGACACGACCATCTGCAACTTCTCATTCTGCTTCTTCTCATCTCATCTCTTGGATTCCCTGCCTTTCCCAGTTAGACATGGCTCGATGCTAAAAGTAGACGTAGGGTAATTCGTACGTATTTTGACGGGACAAGAATGCCCGGCGGCGGATATCGGATCACCATGTTTTTCTCCAGTGACATGTCCCCAATGGATTAGAATAAGGGTATAGGCGTGCGTCTCACAATGGCACAGGCGTCAACGTAAGGTGTAGTAAACACGCGGAGGATCAGCGACAGAAGGCTTGCAGTGATGTGGGTGGGCTTCAACGTGGTCTTGGGTGCGTCAGCAGGGTAGATGGGGCTTAAGGGATTTCTGGGCAATGAACGACAGGCGCGGCAAAGTCTTGGGGGATTCTGAGCGAGGCAATTCATCGCGGCCGAGTAAGCGTCAGGGTGTAGAGAGTCAGTCAGACTGCCGGTGCCGGTTGCGGTGAGCGGCTCGACTCGTTGGAGGACCCGACCGAGAGTGAGCGATTCAGGACCCTTCCGCCTTGGAGCCTCGGCGAGCAAGAATGGGTTTACCGTGGCCGTGCGCTCCGATCTCTATTTGCCCCCCCGGAGAGGGCCCAGCGAAGAAAAGTCCTAGCCGGAGAAGCATGGTTCACCGTGAAAAGCCCGGATTGTCTCCTCTATCGCCCTTTGGCACACCGAGGCAGCGGCGTCAAACAATGAGCCGACCGACGGACAGCCACTCGCCTACCGGAGCTCGCGGCCGCCAAGCGCCGATCGAGCAAAAACCTCTTGATGGCCGACGGAAGAAAGCGACCCCAGTTTTGGCAAGGTCCCCCCCACGGCAAAGCCGAGATGTGGTGAGCGGATGTGACAGGAAAAAAAAAAAAAAGACGCGCGAAAGGGCGAGGGCGAGACCGGTTAGTCGATCGGACCAGTAGGCGCCGTCATTGGTTGCCATTCGTCTCACCTTCTTTTTGCGCGTTTTCCCCGTTGGAGGAACCAGAGGGAGGTTGGGGAGGATCACGACCGCCATTCCAATGACGTAGCTCTGTTGGTGCGTGTCCTTTGACGACTCTGGGGCACGACAGGGCTGCCCTGGGAGCTAACGGGGACTCCCAGCTTGTCCAGTTCAAGGTCTTCTTCAAGGACATGGGGGAGAATAGAGCACAGCAGCAACGACATGGTCGGGACCGGCCTGGAGCGGCTTGGCTGCGGCTGGCTGAGAGGCGATGACTGCCATCATGACCATGGCCGGCGGCGGCCAAGCACCGAGCATCACAGTCACGGGTCAGCGCGCCATGAGGCAACGAGAAGGCATTGGCGAGAACGAGGCGAGAAGTCGTGGTCAGCATGGAACGGTCACCTTCCAGAAGAATTCCAAGTGGGCTCCCCGAGCCACAGACCGATCATGAGTGGACTGGAGCTTTCCCGCTCTTTGAAGACTACGCTGCGCGTGAGGCTTGGAAGCTCGGCCGTCAGAATTACAGCCCAGATCATGGCGGTCGACATAATGATTGGGGCACCTTTCGAGGCTCCTCACACCGCAAGAGCACTGACCATTATGTCCCCTACTGCCAGCTGAGGCAAGATTTTGCCCAGGTTCAGCTAGGCGCGTGGCCAGCGTTGCACATGGCGTTGCATGCGGAATGCCGTTTTGGAGATGGCTTCAGCGTCCTCTCTCTGCCCCAAGTTTTCCCGCGTTCACCCGCAGACCGGATCGAAGCCGCTAGTGGCGCCTCATGCGTGGAAGGCCAAGCGAATGAAGCAGGTGAATTTTTAGACGTCGTCCATCCCTCCTCGGTCATTCAAAACACACGGACACGGAGAAGGGAGAACGAGCCTAAGAGAGCCAAGCCGATCCAGGCCAGGCGAGGCCCAGGGACCGACAGGGCTCCTCTTTCCAGCCGAGGACAACGAGCGACGAGGCAATTCGCCGGTTGGTAGACAGCTTTGATCAATCTCTGGAGGGCGCCATCCCATCCATCCATCCATCCATTCAGCGCCTGGTCTGGCCGTGCCGCGCACCGTACAAGGCACCTTGCCAAGGCTGGTATGGTTCAATAGCTGCCGATAAGGCGATTGGACAAGGTTTCATGAGGCACAATCGCAGCCAGTCAGAGTTTGCAATCTGCGGCCCCGCAGCAGATGCCGGCCAAATTCCCTTGGTCAAGCTGGAACAGTTCCGTCATAGCCAGACCATTGCGCTCAGAGCATGACCGCCGGTGAAAGAAACCCGTGGAGGGCAAGGACGAGAAGGGCAAGGCAGGAAAAAGAGAGACGGAGAGAGACCTTGCTCTATACGCGCGGCCGCCTGTCGCAAAAATGACGATTGTCGTCTTTTGCGACGAGACACGGCGATCCCGTTTTGGTCTCGCCATCCGTGAATACGAAGCAGAGCGACATTGAATTAACCTTATGCTCCCTCGTGCACGCGGCGACACCAATTGACGGGTTATGGTTATGCTTTGCACGCGGCAGGCGTGAACCTTGAGGCTGTTGACGCAGACAGAGCACATGCGTCGTCGTCATCGAGAGGGCGGGATCTGTGAACCTAGAGTTGTCCTGTCGTCCATCTCAGATTCAGATTCCGTCCAATGTCACGCCAGCTCCCAGTCCCGAGGCAGATCCATCCGTGGGGCGGGCATTTGGGAAATTTGAACCTCGATGCTTGCGCGCAAATCGCAACCATGCACTGGATAGGTGAGCATCCGTAGATAGGTAATAGCGAACTGCGCGCCTCCAGGCAAAACACGTAGAGTGGGTTAAGCATAGGCAGAGGCAGGGCCCGTCCATGTAATTGTTTGCCAAGTGATCTCAGTCGCTGCTGCGCTGCAGCGTTCCGCAATCAAGCTCCAAGCCCGCAGCACGCCTGCTGGAGCCATGAGCTCCACGAGCCACGAGGACAGCTGTTTCCAGTGGGTAGGAGCAGAGGATGAGATCGTCCCTGGATGGAGATTGAGGCCAAGATTGGCAAATCCGCCTTTGCCCATGAGCGGCCCCCATAACCGCCGTCCTCCGACTCAGTCCTAGCAGCCATTGCCAGAGAGTCAGTCTCCAGTGCCGCCAGTCGCGATTTTGCTGACCGCCGGGGGATGGTCCATCCAGTGTCGTCATCCTTCCCACGGTCGCGAGAATCGTCCAAGAGATCACAGTGCACATGGGCATGGGGGAAGGGGGCCTGGGATGGGGGTCCCATGGTCGAAAATCCCTCAGCGCGACGGGGGGAGCTGGGACGCCTGGTACAAGCAGCGCCAGCAATGACATACAGCAGAGGTACCAGGGCCCCAGGCGGCAGCACGCGCACGAGGACAGTGGAGGTGGTGACAGGCGCAGGTATTGAGCAGGTCCAACACGGGCAGACGTCGCGGTCGAGAGTTGTACTGGGTTTCTTGCTATCGTGAGGCAAAAAATGGACCGAGCTTGGGGATGGATGGATTGATGTGCATCCTGCCTGTGCAACAGGGTCTCCAGGGCGGAAGACAGCGGGATCCGGGAGATGCACAGTGTCGTACAGTCTAGTGTCGAATTGAGCTGCCGTGGAGATGCTTTCGGATCGCCTGGAGCATGAGGCAATTGAGAGAGAGGGACGTGAGCATGAATGGATGGATACCCTCAAATTGCCTTGGTCTCGATGTGGACTGCCTCTTGCCTCTCCAAGGCCGGGCGACCAGCGAAGTATCGCCGACCGATCAGGGCGGGAATTCCCCCTACCCATGCTCTATCGCTCGTGCTCGGTGTTGGTTGTGCATCGGATTCGGCATTGCATCAAGATCAAGTAGCTGGTTACGAGGCAAGGCTGGCTGGTGGCTAAACATGGATTGGTGTCATATCAGTCATATTCAGTCCAATCCGGGTCACCAGTATCAGCTATTGAGCATCAGCCACCAGGGACTCGAGACACGCGAGAGAGACACCTGGTTCATCGTCATCAGACGCTGCGGTCTTGCCGTCCGTCCTGGTGTTTACTCTGCGTGTTTTGATGTCTCGGTCGGCCGGTTGAAGCCTCTTGCTGCAATCTCCTTTGTTTGGAGATGCTCTGCGCTGCGGCAACGTCTCTCGAGGTAAAACTCTCCACCCTGCTGAGATTACCGTCTTGTTTCCATTCCCCACGCTGCGAAGCGCCACGCACTGTGCACTGAGCATCTGCACCTGCATGGAAGGACCTGGGCCGAGGACAAGTTTGACCAAGAGACTGGGGCAAGGGCAAGGGCAAGGGCGATTTCGATGGGTCATGATGGTCGTCGGCCCCAGCGCAGATGCAGCGACCGACGTTTGGAGAGCATACGGGCACCCCCTGGCACAGGCTGACACGCCCCCCGGCAGAGCAAACATTGCGACAGAGTGAGAGGGAAATATCAGCAGCAGCAGCAGCAGCATCAAAGCTGCCGCCTCGCCTGTCCTGTCCTGCGTGGACCAGAGTCCAGCCGACGCTACCGGGTGCGGGTAGCTCAGTAGCTCCTAACACTGGCGTGCTCGCTGGTGCAGCCGATGGACGCTGGTGTGGATGTGGGTGCGGATGCTACTGCGTTGTTTAGAATGAATGTGTTGATTGCTCGATGGATGGGGGTTCATTGTTGATCTTTCGTGTTTACAGTCGCCGTCTCATTTGGTTGTTGCGGCTACCTGGTGTAATTATTGCTTCCGCTGCTAAGGGTTCCTTCCCATTGTAGGCTACCCTAAATTGAGCAAAAACTGTCCCTTTTCCATTGATTGCATTGACGATCTGGCGAGTCAATTTCTGGCCATTGAGCATCCCATTGAGCTTGTCCGCGGCTAGATACGTCCAATTGATACTCGCGACATTGGCACTTTACTTTGAATTGAGGAGAGACTACGGTGGCGGAGGGTGCAGCTAGCAGGACCAAAGGGTGTGATCCAATTGCCCTTTTTCCGTATGTGCGGGCAAATGTCGTCAATCCCGAGTACATGCGCTGTTAATCGGCAACCCAAAAGTAAGAAGAGAAAAAAAAAAGTGAGCGCAAAACGAAAAAGGCAAATGACTCTGGCCTCTGACAGGTTGAATTGGCTGGCGCATGAGCCAGAGGCAGCAGAGTCCTGCAATCGCTGCGTGTAAAAAAAAGAGGTGTGTGCCAGAGTCTTGACTACGGGACCGGCAGGGCCGTGGCTTCCCCCAACTCAATTGGTAGTGATGTGTGTGTGTTGTTGTCAATCGCCGGTACCTCGAGGCCTTTCCGGTCGTACCTGGAGACGGCAAGGGCCTCACAACCTGGGGCACTTGGAGATTCACAGAGGACCAGACCAGGACCTGCGCAGGACTCGTGGTAAGTCGCTGATGACATCCACCCATCCCGGCTTGGGAGGCTCCATCCATTTCTTTCGCGGTGGGGACTTGAGTCTCCGTAAGACCCGTTTGCTGCAATGAGACCCCGGTCCTGTTGTCTCTTGGAGGGTGACCCACATTGACACAGAAGGAGCGGGTCAAGGTGCAGGTGCAGATGCAGGCATTGAGAAAGAGGAGTGGGTCCACCCGAAAAGACCAGCGACGACCGGGACCCATTGTTTTGATCAGGGCCGAAAGACTTGCTGGCATGGGACGTGGGCCGGCAACCTCGCCGGTAAAAGAAAGCTGTTGAGCTCGGTCATCTCGCGGCCACATTGAAATAGAAGCTCTCGCCCACCTGCAGAGTCTCTTTTTCTTTCCTTCCTCTTCACCCACGAATGCTTCATATATAAGCGACCCTAACTTCGTGCGGTGCTAGACACTTCTTTTTCTCCCTCCCCCCCTCTCCACTCAACCTCGTTCCTCAACTTCTCTCTCTCCCCAAACGCCCAACAGCGCGCAACCTCAGCTTTATCTCTACAATCACGTTCGCCTGCTGTTGCCTACAGCCGCCCTACAGACTCTCTCACCTACAACATCCAACCAACGTTCCCGCGCCCTACAACTTCTCTCTCCAACTCCCCAGCAATGGCGGAAGAGAAGGTCACCGGCGCTCCGGCGCTGGATACCAACATTGAGACTGGCGGCTTCGATGAGAAGCGAGGACAGGTTCCTCCCCCCTCCCACGCTCCTGCCAAGGGCCCCGCCGACGACGAGGAGCCCGATGAGGATATGGATGCCCTGATCGAGGACCTCGAGTCCGAGGATGGTCATCAGTTCGAGGAAGAGGAGGAGACCCAGCCTGGTGGAGGACGTGTCGTCCCCGAGGACATGCTCCAGACTGACTCTCGTGTCGGTTTAACGGAGGCAGAGGTGATATCGAGACGTCGCAAGTACGGCTTAAATATGATGAAGGAGGAGAAAGAATCACTCATCCTTAAGTTCCTCGGGTAAGAGAACCTCGAAAATCCCCAATCCTCCCAAAAGAATCCCCGAAAATTGCCCCAAAATGGCAAAAATCAGCAAAAATCTCGAAAAACGTATTTTGAACCTGAACCCTAACCCGAACCCTAGTTTCTTCATCGGTCCCATCCAATTTGTTATGGTCAGTCTCTGCTTCAAAATGAGCATACCCTCGTTTTCATACACCTCGAAATGACCCCGACATGGTCGAAAACGTCCAGGTGGTGTCCGGGGTGAAGCTATTCGCAACAACGTGGATATCGCGAAACGCGACCCACCACGGGATTCTCCGCGACGAGAGCTTCCACTGGGTGTAATTCTCGTGTCTGAAGACCCCGAAACGACCCCAGCAGAGCCAAGTGGCTTCCTGGACGAAGCGATCGATGAAGCTATTCGCAACATCGTGAACTATGCCCCACATGCCCCACTTTCCCCAAAACTTCATTGCATCTTTCATCCGATCTCAATTGCAACGTCCGTCGACCAACCGACAATTGACTGAGCTGGCGCCCCTCGTGGGAAGTTCACGCAACTGTCTTTTGCTGTTCTTGTCCAGATGGAAAAGAGGACGAGTCAAATCGGAAACAATACGGATTTACGCAACAACCCCCACCCCCACCCCCACAAAATATATGTCTTGGCGGAACTTGGAGGTGAAGCTATCACCAACGAAAGAGGTCACAAACCAGTTGACCAGCTGCCATTGACGAATCTTGTGGTCGATTTTCAGTGCTCCGAGTGGGGCAGTTCTCGCGTCAAACACTCTAGTTCTCGTTCTCGTTCATGTTAACTAACAATTGATACAGGAAGCCGCCGCTGTTCTCGCTGCTGGTCTTGAGGATTGGATCGATTTCGGTGTCATCTGCGCTCTTCTTCTTCTGAACGCCGCAGTGGGTTTCATACAGGAGTTCCAAGCCGTTCGTAACCCTAACCCGAACCCGAACCCTTTTAAACGACTCAGACTGACATAGTGTGTAGGGATCTATCGTCGAAGAGCTCAAGAAGACACTGGCCCTGAAGGCTGTCGTCCTCCGTGATGGCACCCTCAAGGAGATCGAGGCCCCCGAGGTTGTTCCCGGTGATATTCTTCAGGTTGAGGAGGGCACAATCATCCCCGCCGATGGTCGCTTCGTTACCGAGGGCTGCTTCGTCCAGGTTGATCAGTCTGCCATCACTGGCGAGTCTCTGGCTGTCGACAAGCACCAGGGTGACAACTGCTATGCTTCTTCCGCTGTCAAGCGTGGTGAGGCTTTCGTGGTTATCACTGCTACTGGTGACAACACCTTCGTCGGTCGTGCCGCTGCTCTTGTCTCCCAGTCTGCTGGCGGAACCGGTCACTTCACTGAGGTCCTGAACGGCATTGGCACGATTCTGCTTGTTCTCGTTGTCCTCACCCTCCTCATCGTCTGGGTTTCCTCCTTCTACCGATCCAACGGCATTGTTGATATCCTTCGTTTCACCCTGGCCATCACCATTGTCGGTGTTCCCGTTGGTCTTCCTGCTGTCGTCACTACCACTATGGCCGTCGGTGCTGCTTATCTCGCCAAGAAGCAGGCTATCGTCCAGAAGCTTTCCGCCATCGAGTCCCTCGCTGGTGTCGAGATTCTCTGCTCTGACAAGACCGGTACCCTGACCAAGAACAAGCTCTCTCTCGCAGAGCCCTTCACTGTCGCCGGTGTTGAGCCTGATGACCTGATGCTTACTGCTTGCTTGGCCGCTTCCCGCAAGAAGAAGGGTATCGACGCCATCGACAAGGCTTTCCTCAAGTCGCTCAAGTTCTACCCCCGTGCCAAGAGCGTCCTCGCCAAGTACAAGGTCCTTGACTTCCATCCTTTCGACCCTGTCTCCAAGAAGGTCCAAGCTGTTGTTGAGTCCCCCCAGGGCGAGCGCATCATCTGTGTCAAGGGAGCCCCTCTCTTCGTTCTCAAGACTGTCGAGGAGGACCACCCCATTCCTGAGGAGGTTGACCGTGCCTACAAGAACTGTGTCGCCGAGTTCGCTACCCGAGGTTTCCGATCTCTCGGTGTTGCCCGCAAGCGTGGTGAGGGTGCTTGGGAGATTCTCGGCATCATGCCCTGCTCTGACCCTCCCCGTCACGACACTGCCCGCACCATCAACGAAGCCAAGCGCCTGGGTCTCTCTATCAAGATGCTTACTGGTGATGCCGTCGGTATTGCCCGTGAGACTTCCCGTCAGCTCGGTCTCGGTACCAACGTCTATAACGCTGAGCGTCTTGGTCTCGGTGGTGGCGGTGACATGCCCGGTTCTGAGGTCTACGATTTCGTTGAGGCTGCTGATGGTTTCGCCGAGGTCTTCCCCCAGCACAAGTACAATGTCGTCGAGATTCTTCAGCAGCGTGGTTACCTTGTTGCCATGACTGGTGATGGTGTCAACGATGCTCCCTCTCTGAAGAAGGCCGACACTGGTATTGCTGTCGAGGGTGCCTCCGATGCTGCTCGCTCTGCCGCCGATATCGTCTTCCTTGCCCCTGGTCTCGGTGCCATCATTGATGCCCTGAAGACTTCCCGCCAGATTTTCCACCGCATGTACGCCTACGTCGTCTACCGTATCGCTCTTTCTCTGCACATGGAGATCTTCCTTGGTCTCTGGATTGCTATCCTCAACAAGTCCCTCAACATTGAGCTGGTTGTCTTTATCGCTATTTTCGCTGATATCGCTACCCTGGCTATTGCCTACGACAACGCTCCCTACTCCCAGACTCCCGTCAAGTGGAACCTGCCCAAGCTCTGGGGTATGTCCGTCCTTCTCGGTATTGTCCTGGCTGTCGGCACCTGGATTGCTCTCACCACCATGTACGCCAACTCGCACGACGGTGGTATCGTCCAGAACTTCGGTAACATCGACGAGGTTCTCTTCCTTGAGATCTCGCTCACTGAGAACTGGCTCATCTTCATCACCCGTGCCAACGGTCCCTTCTGGTCTTCCATCCCCTCTTGGCAGCTGGCTGGTGCCATCCTGATCGTCGATATCCTTGCCACTCTCTTCGCCATCTTCGGTTGGTTCGTCGAGGATGGCCGCACCAGCATTGTCGCCGTGGTCCGTATCTGGATCTTCTCTTTCGGTATCTTCTGTGTCATGGGTGGTCTCTACTACTTCATGCAGGGCAGCACTGGTTTCGACAACCTGATGCACGGCAAGTCCCCCAAGCAGAACCAGAAGCAGCGTTCCCTCGAGGATTTCGGTAAGTTTGACTTTGTCCCTTTTCGCATGCATCACGTCGCTAACTCGCTTCTCAGTCGTTTCGCTCCAGCGTGTCTCTACTCAGCACGAGAAGTCTCAGTAAATAACGATGGTTTATACCCGGACTACCATCAGCCGGACTTTTCACTTTCGCCCTGTCCAAATTTGAATTGTACTGCTCATACCCGAGTACTGAGACTTTTGGAGTGGTTCACGGAACCCTTCATACCCCTAGAGATCGTCTTTTAGACACCTAATAATAAAAGTAAAATAAAAAACTTGGTGCCTTCCTTGCGACGTGACATGGTTTCTCTCAAAGTTATTATTCTAGTCGTTCCACAATAGACTGGATGGATAGATAGACTGATTCTTGTGACAAGTGTTGAGATGTCTGTAGCCCTGTAGGCTGTATCACGTGGTGTGTCGCATGTTGGATCTGGTTGGTTACGTCAGGACGGGGCGTTCCTTGCGTTACCTTGCTTGCCGTTTTCAATGCTCCATCTCAATCGAGGGTCAACGCCTGTGTTTGACAATGTCTGGCCGCTTGCACAAAATTTTACGAAAATCCCATCTCTTTCGCTGATACTCCAATACCTATCTTCATTCTGTGGTTTCAAGGAGAACAGCCAGCGGGTCTGTGAAGATGAACCGCGAAATCCCGGGTTATTACTATGGTACCATTACTGTCCTGCGAGCTTGCCTACGTTTACTTACATGTATGCACAGATACCGAGAAGAAGAAGTACTTTAAAATTGAAAAGTCGCAGACGGCGCCTTCATCAGCGTCATGGTCGTCAGATGCTGTCAAGAGGCGTAAAGTTGACGGCCATGCCCAACAGGCGGCCAGACACAGAGCACATCTGGTGCGGAACCACATCAAGAGACACCGCCTCACCCAGGATACTGTCGCATCTGGCCTAATCGCTAGGGAGATTGGACTCCCGTTTGCTGCGGAATGTGGGCGTGGGAGGATGGAGGACGGTGATCTTGGGGCCGCAGCTTGGACAAACGGTGTGGTGGCCAAGGGCAGCGTGCCGTTTCCGTCTGCACCGGTGAGGACGCGGTATGCGAATATGCCGTGCTTCTACGTTGCGGCGGAGGATGACAAGACGGGATTGGGGGTTGCGTATGCCAGTGAGCCTTGCCCGGGATGATATTTGGCTGGGTGACTGCTGACCAAGTGTGTAGCCTTGGATGAGGAGACGCTGGTGGGATGCCATATTCCCACAGACAAAAACGACAGGTACACTATGAACTTCTCATGGCCCTGCTTGAAGGCTTACTTGACACAGAATCCACTTCTCGCGTGATGCGCCCAACTCTTCTGGCAGAGCCCAGGTCTTCCGTACTGAGATGATCAGGTGTCCTCAGATGTCTTCGATCAAGTATCACCGTCCTACACACAGAATACTCTTGACTTCCCGTGAGCCCGACCATAGCTGCGGGGTCTACTTCTTCTCACCGCCCCTTTCCGATCCCGAAGACAAGACGCGCCCTCAGTGGCGGCTTGGCGAGAGTATGTCTGATTGAAGTATCTGCACGCCTGGATGTCGGTTAACTCGACTGTAGCAAACCACTACCAGAGACTTTCTATCCGCCATGGTCTCCATGACGACTGGGTCGTCCATAGCAGCACTCCGGCTCCTCCCTCGTCGGACCTCATCTGCGTCATCGGCGCTAACAGCGGCTTGCTCCAAGTCCGTTCCAACGAGAGTCTCTCAGCCATTGCACCCAGCGTCACTCCAAAGGGCATGCACCTCCCGCAGGAGATTTTCGCGCAGGACTTTCAACAGGGGAATCACAACGTACTATTTGCAGGTGGGCGTCAACCGAGGCTCTGGATAACCGACCTGCGAGCCCCTGAGGCACGATGGTCATTTGCAAAACACACGAGCTCGATATCACATTTGAAGAGTGTGAATCCTCACCAGGTTCTTGTCTCGGGACTGCAGAGCTCAATGGCGCTTTACGATGTGCGCTTTCTGACACGGAACTCCAGGGGAGCCAGGCCGCTGCTGAAGTTTCAAGACCACCGCAACGAAGCACACTTCCACATTGGATGGGATGTTAGTCCGGACCTCAATGTGGTCGCCGCGGCGCAGGATAACGGCACCGTGAAGCTCTTCTCGCTGAAGTCTGGACGGCGGCTACGGTGTCCCGCCGTGGACTCGATCAATGTCGACTCACCAATCAAGGCGCTCATGTTCCAACGGATGCCGAGAGAGAGGTTGTCTAGCTTGTTCGTAGGCGAGGGGCCGTCGCTGAGGAAGTTCTCGTTTGGCGCTGTAAAGTGGGAGGATGAGGTTTGATAACGGGACTGGATGTCTATACACCTGCTTGGTTACCTACCTATCATAGGCAAATCCTCATCATTACACCCAGGCTCTCATGAGCAAATCCTCGCCATTCCGCTGAGACGATTATAGGCAAACACCCAGACGATATCACTCTAAGCCTCTTCTAATTATCCCCAATCTCGGCACTGTTTGCCACTTCGCTTCGCCCGAGAGAGCTGCCTAGAGACTCCTACGGCTGCGGTTCTCGTGAGCCGGCTTCGCAATCTCTGTAGGCTGTGGTCTAAGTTGTTGCCGCAGCCCCTTTATTACAGCAGCGTGTTGAACGAATGATTCACCCAATCCCTTCTCCAAGACCTCCCTAGAAGGAGGACTAGGCAGCGCGAGATCTATCTTGTCTTTAAAGAATTACTCTATAAAAATACATAACTGTATAGAAACCAGGCCAAAGAGCACCTCAATCTGTAACTACCTATCTTCTGTTCCTGTCTCCTCGTCTTCCATTTCCTCGTCGTCCATATCATTATCCTCCATCTCTTCTTACTCTGTCCCCTCTGCTCCTATCTCTTTATCTTCCATCTTGTCGTTGTCAATCTCATCTTCTTCCATCTTATCTCCTCCCCCCTCCTCTGCTTCTGCCTCCTCTTCTTCCAACTCCTCCTGCTTCTTCTTCCAACTCCTCCTGCTTCTTCTTCTTCTTCTTCTTGCTGCCTTTGTCACATGCAATGCGACGATGGACACACCTTTCACGTCATCCCATGCAATCCATCTTGTGGGACACGATGTTGACTTTGTAGACGAGGCATTTGGGACACTTCGCCATGGGCTTTGGTTCAACTACCCCTGCACGTTTCGGTGCCTTTGCTCTTGCATCGCTGGCATACTTTGGAGTTTCCTTCGTCTCGAACACAGGCCTCACCAGCGTCAAGGCAGGGCTTGCACTTGCCCCGACAATGGTACATGTGGAGCGCCATTGAGTTCAATTTGAAGTGGCCTCCGAAATGCGTACAGGCGGTTTTCACTCCGCTGCCGCGCACAGTGAAGTTTACAGTCAAGCCTTGTCGGGATTGCGGCTTGGCGGACTCAGTCGTGAACGCTCTTGCTGCCAGAGGTTCCCCGTCAGGGCCACAGAGGCTGAACGGGACCTGGCCAAAGTGTGGCATGTCCCCTGCGGAAAAGACCACTTCAGCGATCTTGCGCTCGCCGTAAAGTGATGCACGCTGAGTGGCTTTGAGGATCCTGTCTGGGCTGGCATACTTGCTGAGCAGCAACTCGAAGGTTTCATCCTGGTTGTCATCATCGCTTGGGGCCAATGTCTGGGTTGCCTGGCGTCGGGGTTGCTGGGGTTGCTGGGGTTGCTGGGGTAACTCGGGGAGCAGGTATGTCCATGTCTGTGGCGGCAGTCTGAGGCTCGGTCCATTTCGAGTCGGCTTCCTTCAGGTTGGCCCAAAGGTCGGCGTCGGATCGAGTCAAGCCAGCCTTGAGGTCCTTGATGACTCGGGATATGAGGCGGCCAACCCTGAGCTTCAGCGTTTCCCCTCCCCAAACTCCGTCTGCGACTTCCAATGAGGTGCTGAGACCAGCATCGTGCTTGAGTTGCTCGATGACAGGACCAACAAGACGCTCTTGATATTTCACCGGCCGGTTTGGGAGCCGGACCAACGTCGGAGTCTCCTCGATCAGCCCTTGTCTTGCCATATGCTGGTAGATGGTTGTCTGGCAAATCGCTCCAAGTCTTTTTGTGACAGGAGCTGGGTAGCGTGGTTCATTCTCGGCCTTGGCAAGTGTCTTGGGAACACCCTCTGCATGGCATGTTAGTCTTCTTGGTTGCACTCACCCCATGTGGTTCCCACTTACTTCGAAGAGTTTCCCAGTTCGTCTTGTGCATCGCATTTTTGAAGAAGGCATTTTTGCCGCCATTGTATAGTTTGCGGCAATCAGCTCCGGTAGCGAAGTATTTGCACAGGCCTTCTTCCGCCCTGCCTTGAGCCTTCTGGGATACATGGTCCCAGTTCAGGAGGCTTGCTTCAAGGCGGTAACTGTTGCCATGAGGACCGCTCGCTAGGTTGCCATAGATATATATAATGTGGTCGCTGTTGTCGGTTGGACCGAAGCCTGAACAGCTTCGTCCTCGCTGGTCTGCCGTCGGGACCACAGAGTTCAAACGGCTCTGGGCCATCGTTGGCATCCGAGGCGTTCGAAGGGCCAGGCATCGCGGTCGGGGTTTGCGTCAGGGGGTGCACCGCGTTGGCGCCTTTCCATGGGGCTTTGGGGGAGATTTGCGTCCTTGGTGAGGCCGTCGATGATGGCTTGACTGACCCTCGCAATTGGAGACACCCTATTTCCTCGTGGTACTGAGGAGGACTTGGTCGCTTGTTGGCGCCGTCGGAGGACATCGCTTGACCAGGACCTCATGGTGATCCTGCATCCTTTTTGCTTCACCAATCAAGGGGGAAGCCCTGTTCTTGGATGTGGCACTTCCGGAATACAGGAAATGCTCAGGGTCTGAGCGATGCCCGACGGAAATGTATGCAGTAAAAAAGTCCCCAAACTCCTCAAACTTCCAAAGCATAGCCTTGGGGTTCCCGTCAAACATATCCGCAAACCATCGAGTTGCCTCAAGAGAATATTGAAGGAACAAAGGATGGGTTGAGGGGTGCGTCAGTAGCCGGACGAGTCGGCGTTGGCGATGATAAAAACAAACCACCCTCTCATGGACTCAGGTAGCTTTTCACCTTTACCGACGGCGAGCATGAACTGAGCCAGCGCATCAACCAAGATTCGGATTCGCTCTCGGTGGGTGGCGACCTGCTGGCCGATGACCTCACTGTCTTTCATGGCGGTCACTGAAGATGCCAGTCAGTACACGTTCATCAAGGGTGCAGAGCGAGCGGTGTGGAAGTGAGGATGGGGGTAAAACTTACGGACGTCGGTGTTGCTCGGTAGGTTCGAGTAGATCTCTCTTTCCATGTCATGTTGTCGGTGGCGGTCATCTTCTCTCGTTCTTTGGGTTTCAGAACTTGCACAATGTGGCGTTTGATGTATTCATCGTCCTCCATGTTGATGTTGGCCATCTGGTCTGGGATTGCTTGGACGTCGAGGCGTCAGTTGCCCGCGCTCATGTCGGCCAAGTCCTGGTCATGGTCTTCATCCTTTTCGTCGTCATCGTATACGCCGCCGTTGTTGTTGTTGCCGATGTTGAAGTACGGCTGTGCGGCGTTGCGTAAGGCGAAGGGTCACCGTAGCCTTGATATCCCGGCCTGGCTACTGGGACTGATTCTTCGTCGGTGTCATTTCCCTGATTCTCATCCTCAAGGGGGCTGATGCCAATAAAGGCCTCTGCTTGGGTTCGGGAAGTGAAGCTGTGAATTGATGTGATGATGCCTGCTGTGGGGCGACCAGTCGCCGCGATACGATCACGTGACACAATATCACGTGGACCCCTTGGGCGACGCCTTCACGTATCAGGGGCGTTACGGAAACGGCACGAACTTGGAGAGGCAGATACGGCTAACCTCTCCAGTGTCGTAAGGAAGTATAGGCGCATGCTCGCCCTCAAAGCTGAGGAGTCCGACTCCTCGGTAGAGGTAGCCCATGAAGGCCCCTGCCGGCACAAAGTCGACTTCGGAAAGACAGGGCCCTATTTATGCCCCGAGAAGCGACTGCTCTATCTGATTCTCCACCTTGGGGATGCCTTCTATGATGTTGCCCACTTTGCCAAACATGACGCTGTTGTTCGCCTGTTTGGCAACTAGGAGCGCTTGATAGGTACGGCTTCCAGCACAGATGTGATATTGGGAAAGGAGGGCAAGGCGGTAGCAAAGATGGGAGATCGAAGGGGCGTTTGCATTTGGTCATGGAGGCGAAACAGACTGCACCGGCAACAAGTTTTGGAACACGATCAAAGCAACGGTTACCTTTCTGTCCCCAAGTTTGAATGGGCAGACGAAGCACACCACTATCATCTTTGGCTCTGTCAATCACAGGCAGATAAATTTGGTTTATTTGGACACCATTGGAAAGCTCAGATAGGAAGAGGAGGAGGATTATACACGAGCGAAACAAACACTGACCAATCGGTGTCTTGGATTGTTTGCCACAACTGCCCAGAGTTGTGAGGCTTCATGACCAGTTTTGTGCTATACTAGACCACGAATGTTGTATTCCAACTTGACAGCTTTCCTACTTGGTACATGCCATGCTCAAGGGGGGCCTGTTTTACATTTGGGATTTGTTTTGCGCCTTCTCCAAGATTGTTGGTCTACACATGATAACTCATCTCTCTTTTACTCACCAAGGAGCTCTTCTAAATTATCAAAGAGCTGCTCTAAACTTGCCATAGATCACTCTAGCCTTTGATACTTGCTCTATAATGCTGAATAGAAAGTCACTCTAAAAGTTAGAAAAGAGTCTTGAGGAAACTAGGCTAAAGAGCCACTCAATTAGCATCTACTTCTTCTTTCTTATCCTGGGGTTTCTCCATTTTCCATCACACACTAGCTCCTTGCCATCCTTGCCCTCCTTGCACCCGTCGCAAGCATCGCGGGATGCGCTTGAAGGCGGGCGCTTACAAGCGATTCCTTCTTTGAGGCAATTGCTGCATTTGCCTGCGCAAATCCTTGTGTGTTGGCTGAACGAGCGGCTGGGATATATATTACCACAATCTGGGCACTCCTTCTTTCGTATTCTATGCTCGTCGCTCTTCTTACCACAGACGGTTATCTTCTTGTCCCTGCAACGGGCGCACCTCCCGCTAGTATCGCCATGGATGGAGACGCATGGCTCATTGGCCTCAACGCAGGCCGGGCATTTCCCAGGGCAGACACCTTCATGGTTCTTCAAGATGAGTCCGTCGACTCCACACCTTGGGCATTTCTCCATTTCCTCTTGGACGTGATCCGAGTAGTTGCGTGGGCATTCGACCTTGTCTGTCTTGCAGGTACTGCATCCGGCCGCTGTCTTGCTGCCGCAGGCTTTTTTGAGGTCTTGACAACGTTGGCACCTACCTTTGCAGGTAATCTCATGAATCTTGACATTGGGGTGGAGGCCATGGCATTTCTTGCACTTCTCCTTGACCTTCGGCCCAATCAAATGCTGATGCGAAAACTCAGCGCATTCAAGGTTGCCAGGAGTTTCCTTGCACCGTTGACATTTGTTCGTCGCCAACGGGCCTGCTGTAGGAACACAAGCCTCGCCGGCATCCCGACATGGTTTGCATCTTCCCCGACATTTCTTCTTGTGATGCCTCATGGTGCCCTGCGGTATGTATCGCTTGCACTGTTGGCATAGAATTTTCTGCTCCTTCTTTGGCTTGCTCGGGTACTTGCACGCTTTGTGCCCTTTGGCCTTGCAGGAAAGGCATGTTGGTCCATGAGGATCCGAGATACAGGGATCGGAACCTGTACAACGATGACATTTCCCACGACAGTTCTCCATGTGCAGGGACAAGTTGTTGCTGATGGCCCCGCATTGACTGCAGGTGCCCGTGTTTGGCGGAACACGTCCAACAGCGTCTTTCCCCTTTGCCCTTGATGGAGTAGGACGGCTTTGGGACGACTGCCGGCCGGATGACTTTTTGACGTTGAACAATCTTGTTCTCAGGGGCTCGCAGTCTTGATCCCACAGCTCGAATGGGGCATCGTCGTCGTCGTCGTCGTCGTCACTGTCCTTCGCGGTAGCAGCCGCGGCAGCCCTGGCCTCGGATCGGTGGTGTGATGCCCTTTCCTTGGCCTGGAAGATCTCGGCTGGCTTCACATGGTCGTCGAGCAGGAGCTGCAGGTTGTCGTCGTTGTCGTCGTAGTCTGCAGGAAGGGAACTGGGATCCCAGAGCCGAAGTGCCTGCCGAGCCCCGGCATCTGCCATTACAGAATCGTCATTGTTTCGAGGCCCCGCCCACTCCGAATCAAGCTCCTCCAGCATTTCCCACTTGTTGGCAGCGGCCAGAGATAGACCATCCTCGAGAAGCTTGCAAGCTCGGAGGAGCTCTCCGTTGATGAGGGCCTCCAATGCTGAGTCCTCCCAAGCCCCGCGTGTGACCTGCACTGAATCGCAAAGAGAAATATCCCGCTTCAGCTGATCGACGACGCGTGTGGACAAGGTCCTTGGCGTCTGCACGTTGGGGTTGATCCGGATCATACTTGGACTCTCCCTGATAAACCCTTGTATGTTCATGAAATGATAGACAAAATATTGGCAAATGTGCCGAATTCTTGCCTTGATCAATACCGGATGCCGCATCATGCTGCTGGACTTGGCAATCTTCTTGGGAAGGCCGTCTATAAGGACTGTGTCAGTGGAAATCACATAGGGGCGAATTCTAATAGGATAACTTACGTCGAAGCCTGTTCCAGTTCGACCGGAGTAGCACCTTGCGGTTGAAGAATTTGCTTCCGCCCGCATTGTACAGCTTTCGACAACCGTCTTTGCTGTAATCGTCGCGCAAATCAGGGGTTGCGACCTCCCGAGCTTTGATCCCCACATTGGTCCAGTCAAGAGCGCTGTCTTCGAGGTGGTAACGGTCCTCGTTGTCCGTGTTCTTGCCGTCGTCTTCATCATCTCCAGGGGGTCTTACAAGACAGCAGCTCTCAGCTTCGTGGATGATGGCCACCCAGAGGATGAACAACCTGAGGTTTTTGTCTTCGTGATAGGTCCTGTATTGGAAGCCGTGCTCGGCTAGAATGTCGGCATAGAGCAACCGCATGGCCTTGATGTATGAGGGTGCTAGCGGCAGGTTCTCTGAGTCCAACATGGCGAAACATACTGATCGGCGCAACGCTGCCTTGCCCTCTTCGGCGAAATACTGTCGCAACTTGTCGTTGAGGGCAGATGATATCTCCACCCGGATATTCGCTTTCAACAGCTTCCACATGGCCCTCGGTCCTTGTGTCATCGGTAGCACCATATTGGCCCCGTTCCATGGGCATTCTGGCAAACCTGGCGGCCTGAAGTTTTCAATAATGAGGTGGCTCATGCGTATGAAGGGTGTAGCTGAGGCACTCCGCGGCATGTGGCGGTGAGTACGGCTGGAGAAGAGGATCATGTTGAGGTTTTCGGCATAGAGGGCTAACCCAGCACAAATCTGAGGAATCGGATCGGTTGGGTCGCGTATGTCGACCGGATACCGCTGACTAGGCAAGAAGAAATGCTCTTTCGAGCGTGCCAGAAGCGTGTGGACCAGGAGGACGGACTTGTCCAACGAGGTCTCCCTCTTCCGGCGTCGACGGGCCATTTCCTCGGGACTCAAGACCAAGACCTTGTCGTGGCCTGCCATCCTGGCCGCCTCACCAATCAGGGGAGCATTTGGATCAAGCGAGGTTCCGCTGCCATTGTACAAATAATGTATGGCTTCCGAAAGATGTCCAATCGCCATGTATGCCGTGACGGCATCGTCCCTCTCCTTGGCCTTTTTAACATCGATCCTGTGCTTGATCGAGCCAAACATACTAGGCCACCATACGGGCTGACCAAGAAGGTACTGCATGGCGAGCAGCTGGATAGACGGGTGAGTCAACAAGTTCAGAAGCCTCTCCCTGGATTCATTCGTGGCATTGGCCACGATGTACAGGAACCAACCCCTCATGCACCGGGGCAATCTCTCGTATGAGGCAGCAGCGAACATGAACTGCGCCAGGGACTTGATCAAAGTGCGGACGTGTTGTCGATAAGTCTCGACACATCTCTTGATGTCTGGGTCGTTCTCCATGTCGTCGACTACGGAATTCAATTAGCCAAGATGAACATGTCCGACCTAGGCCGTAGAGCAGATAGGTACTCACCGACTTTCTCGTTGGTAGGCAGAGCTGAGATGATCTTTTCCTCGATCTCGCGAGATAGCTCCATGCTCCTTCTCTCATGGGGCTGCATGGCCCTGTTGATGCGTTTTTCGACCTCCTCCTCGTCCTCCATATTGATTTTGGGCATGTTGCCCACAACCTTGTCAAAATCGAATTTTTCGGCTTGTTCCTTTTCCTCTTCTGTAATGTTGTCTCCGTCACCGTTGTTTTCGTCGTTTGTGTCTTCGTCACTATCGTCATCCTCCTCGTCACTGTCGTCGTCTTCTTCGTCATCGCTATCTTCTTTGTCATTGTCCTGATTGTCTTGACCATCTTGACCATCTTGACCGTCTTGGCTGTCTTGGCTGTCTTGATCATTGCTGTCGCCCTCGTCGCCCTCGTCCTCCAGGGGGATCTGTAAATACGGGAGGAAGTGCAAGAGGCAGATACGGCTGGTCTTCCTCGTATTGCAATGTCGTCTGGGCATCCTCGGAAGTATGCTGCTATCTCTTTTGGACGTCCTTACCCCCTCGTTGGGACGTCGCTCGAGCGTCTTCCTATACTCATCTTTCGTTTCATCGTCCAGAAGTGACTCAAATCCGTAGAGCAGATAGTCCAAGAACGCTTCTGCCAATACCAAGCCGGCTTCTGATGACCAGCTACAAGTCCCTTGCCCAGCCACCCCCCAAGAGACCTCGATAGCTTGAGGTATGAAGTAATGCCAGTAGTCGTGATTGGTTTTGGTCAGGAATAGGGTGCGGGGAAGTTCCATTAGAACGGTCGTTTCAAGAAAGTCAGTGAGATCTTTAACGATCCCTTCGTATCCGACCAGGACTAGGTAGGATTTTGACGTGCCAATCGAGCAGATGGCGAGTGATACTGCTTGCCCCTCATCGGCCACGATCAAGTGGCCAATCTTCTGGCTCCCGTCAGGGTTTGGCTGGAAGAACTGACCCATCCTATCGAGAGTCGATTGATTTACGCGTTTGAAATCGAGCATTGGCAGTTGTACGAGTATTGTGTTGCCTTGGCCCCCGACCTGTTGGGCCATGCTTTCGATGAGTACGCGCAGTGCAGTCGAAGTCATTCTCTCGGAGGGCAGCATAGACCTGATGTCTTCAGGGTCGAGTTGTATCTCGTCTCCATGCTCTGCCAAGTACTCATCCACGAGGTGCCTGATATAATCGCCCGGCTGGGACTCGCTTGGTGGGCTAGTCATCACGACATCGATGTCCTCGGCCTGAGCTGAGCCTCCAGAATTTGACGACATCTATTCTCAGGGTCAGTGTTTGGTTCTGTGTCGATCATCTGATATGGAGCCCGAAGCTTACCTTGACGGCGGTGGCGGAAACGAACAGAAGAAGGCGAGAAGAAAGGGCCGCAGATGGGAAGGACGTTGATACCCTGCTTTCTTCGAGGGGAAAGTCTTGACCAGCGACAGGTACGCTGGGTAACTGAGTCGAATGGACGAAACTAGGTTGATAAGTTTTTCGGCTGAGGGTAAAAAGGTATTGCTTGCTATGGGTTGGGTAGGTGACGTTGTTGAAGTGTGTCTCTGAAGAAGTTGATGCAAAGGCTGTGGCTGTGGTAGATACTAGGACAGAACAGGAAATCGAGGGACGGGCCTTGATCATATGATTAGGTGAAAATTCCAGATTATCGCATTCCTTACGTCGTGAGACGCCTCCGATGCATCTCGCCAGTGAAAACGCGAAGCCATTGTTTGTCGGTTCAACAGAGGGATGCAAGTGTTTCCAAACAGAGGCAGTTGGTCCGAAGAGGCAAACGAGTCAACAACGAAGCCGATAGGATGGACCAGGAATGTGTCGGAATGTATGGGTCGGGAGAAGAAAGAATTTCGGCGAGATAAGACGAGAAGTGGCAGCGGCAATGGCCATCCCCATCTGGCCTGCACTGTCAAGGGCCAACCGTCCGTTCCTTCCCACATTTCCGATCAAAGTGTTTGACGGCACATTACATCCGATGGCAACGTTTCCTGAGACGACAAAGAAGGGCTCGGAACTGCTCACCCGGCACTGTAGACGAAACCGGGCTTGCCGACAATAGCAACTTGCATCGGAGGGCTGGCTGGCCGTGGCAGCCTAGGAAAAGGCGATAAAGCCCCTGACCAATCGGCGCCTTGCATCAGTTGCGGCAACTCAGCTCTGTGTGACTCGGGCTGGGGCCACAGATGCTACGTTTCAACCCGATCTCCACACTGAAAGGAGTCTCCTGCATTGAGGGTTGTTTTCTCTTTCCTCCAAGGTTGGCTATGCCGAATATCCGTTCCGCTTCAAGGCTGCAGTGTGAATAACCAAAGCATAAACAAAGCAGCAAGAGATAGGATCTAAGTAATCATCACTTGCCTTAGGGGAGATACTAAATAGCTAAGAGTAAATTTACCATAAAGTAAGCATAAATGCAATAAGAATTCATAGATATATTATTTAATAATTAGATATATTTTATTTTATAATCTTATTAAAAGGTAATTTAAAGATTTCTAAAGATGCTTTATTTATTAGAGAATATTATTATAAAACATACTAGAATATTACTATGTCTCTCATAAGCGACATCATAAACCGAACTTCTATCCAGGCTATGAGCCCTGTGGAAAACACTCCGAGCAAGGCCCCTTGCCCACCCTGGATGAAGCTGTTCAGCTTGCCCAAAGATTCCATTCCAGACAACAAAAAGCAATGATTGCTGAAGAGTTACCCAATGTGACGTGGCCAGTTGGCGTGTCAAGTATCTGCTCCCTTAGGATGCAGACAGCAGCAAGTTGGAATCAATAGACTTTGGATACCTACATACCCAATGCGTGCGTACGTGCGTGCATACCTACATACATCATGACCAAAACAAAACCCTCACCGCAAACTCCATGGCGTTGAAGCCCCTGCCAGAACCCAACGTACAAGTGATGATGATACAAACCCATTGAATGCAAGCCGGTTCCCCCTTAGTAAGACAGAGACAGTGACAGAGGGCAGGTCTTGGAAAACCTGACTTGACCAACAGTCAACCGATACAAACAAAAACACCGTCTCCAAAAACGCCAGCAAAACAAAAAAACACCACTCATTACATTTTTTGTAGTCCGATTACGAGCCCTAGCGGCTACCGGATGAAGAAGGCCGCGCCGGGGACTGTGAGCTCAGGTTGAACGAGCCTACGAGGGTGGGAAACGCCTTGGCAAAGGCGTCCCCCAGTTTCCAGTTGTCCAGGTTCCGCAGGTGCCGCTCAAAGACGGGGTTGATCATGAGCTCGTCGTTGTCCGGGCTCTGGAGCAGCGTGTCGGTGTCCTCGTAGGGCCAGGAGAGCGACAGCGTTGTCGTGAAGGGGATGAAGAAGTTGTCAAAGGGGTACAAGAGGGGGTTGTGGTCGCGCACGAGGCGGTCCCGCATCTTGGGGAAGGGGATGTGATCGAGCCACGCAGCATGGGGGACTGTGAGCTGCGAGGGACGAGGCGTCATCCACTCTGGGAGACGGTCGTAGTTCTCCTGAGTGGGGGAGATCTGCCAGCGCATGACAAGAAACATTATGTAGAGGACCGCGACGCGCTCGGGGAGCGTCGAGATGTCGGGAAAAGTAGCGAGTATATCGGTAAAGACTTTAGACAGCGGGTGGCTGTAGGCGCTGTTTGAAGGGTTGAGAAGCGAAGAGACGGAGGGGTAGCGAGGGCCAACGACGTCTTGGACGGGGAGACCGTCGGCGGCACGCTGGCGGCGCTCGCTGAGAAAGTCGAGGAGGAGGGAGTCAAGAGGGCACGTCGGCGCGCAGTTCTTGATGGGGGCCGAGCAGTCGACGAGGCTGGGGTCGCTCCGGGGAGGGGCGTGGCCCGCGGCAGAGCTCATGGCAGGACTATAACCAGGACTATGAGTACTTTCAGGGGTATGGGCGGCCGAGAGGGCATGCTGGTGCTGACCCTGATATTGCTGCTCCTGCTGGGGCTGCCCCGGCCTCCCCTGCGAGCCCCAGCTTGTAGACCTGCTGTGCAGGGCGCGCTCCTGCGAGACGCCTGTCCAGTCGTGCTTCATAGGCACGTGATGATACTGAGGCGTGTCTTGGGCGCCGTTGATGCCGTTCTGAATACGACTCACCCGTTGCGCCGGGTCGAGAAGGAAGTCCAGGCCTAGACGCTCGGGACCCAGCTCAAGCCCGTGTCGGAGCTCATGGCGTTGTTGGTTCAGCTGGCTGGTAGCGTGAGACTCGCTGGTGGGAGTGCCAGCAGGGTGATGATGTGGCGGCTGCTGAGGATGCCAGTGCTGGGAATGACTCTGGCCAGGAGGCGGCTCATGACTCGGAGGAGAGGCGGCACTACCGGGTGTCGAAGCAGCGTTTGTGTTGGCATTGTTGTGGTTGCTGTGAACGCTCAAAGGAGGCTGATGATGTGCCGGGGGAGCATAAGTCTGAGCGGGCGATATGTAAGCCTGCTCAACAGCACCTGTCCTGCCATGTTAACTACAAAACTCGAACCAGGAAACCACAGGGAAAATAAACTTGCCCTGGCCGATGAGCGGCTGCAGCATGGCGACTATGCCAGCCAGGCGGCGCTTGATATCGGCATTCTCCTGCTCGACAACCTCCTTGGCGCGGAGGACGGCCTGGAGTTCCTGGTAGGGCTGCTGGTTTGTGAGCTCCTGGATGCGGCGCTCGAGCGTCTCTATCTGATTCTTTGTACGTTCACGGATGGCACGCTGAGCCTCTCGATCTTGAGAATGTTAGTGACATGTCGAGCAGCTAGTGAAACAAGAGTCAGGATGGAAGGGGATAGGTCGATCTGGATCCAAACAGACCAGGGTGTGAGAGAAATCAACCTGTCATGAATGCAACTCACCATTAGCCCTCTTCTTGGCCAACTGCTCAGGGGTCAGATTGGCAACCCCACGACTCCCCGGCCCCGTCTTCTTCTTCTTCCTCGCACTGCCGTCGTCCCCCGCAGCCGGGGAACCCACCAGGTTGGCGGCCTCGGCATCCCGTTTGACGCCGCCGCCGGCCCCATCGTCACCCACTGGGGCGGGACTCTGCACCGGTCCCGCTCCCACTCCCGCCCCCGGCGTATCGGGGCCGGGACTCATTGGAGCACGACAGGACAAGGGACGGGAGAGGAGAGAGAGAGGAAAGAAAAAAAGGGGGGACCCCCTTCCCCGTGAGAGCTTGTGATTCGGGGCTCGGTAGTTGAGATGCGCGTGTGTGTGGAGAGAGAGAGGGAGAAAAAAAATGCGGGATGCGGCTCCCGCAGCTTGGGGGGTGCGGGATATCCACCCCCGGTGGTAGAGATGAAAGGGAAAGGAACAAAGAAACAATCTCCAACCACGACCGCGCTCCTTCCTTCCTTGGCCTGGTTCGTTAATCTCTTGACTCAATAAAGACGATCTTGAGTAACTATAGTAGTAGGATCAGATGGGGAAGGGGAAATAACACGGGTATTGCTGTGCTTATGTCCCCCCGGACACGACGACACGCGCGTCTACCCTCTCAAGCTGTCTGTTGGGATAAGAGAGGGGGGAATCGGGGATAAAAAAAAACCAAGCCAAGGCTAAAGCTGATCGACCGTCGTACAGAATATTTTTTTTTACCGGGTCCGTGGGAACATTTCGCAGCTGGGGAGAAAGAGGCAGGTTGGGCCGCAGTCCCGAAGGGGGGAATGTTGACTCATAAAGCCCAGGAGGTCCAGGCTGGCACCGAGTCATGGACCCCCCCCTTGAAGGGGAGACCAGTAGGTTCGTGCCCCAGCAGACCCACGGGCTCAGAGTCCAGGCTGTCAGGTGACTGATACACCTCCCTCTACTGCAATAAACGCCGAAACTCTCATCCAGTTGAATGGGGGTTGCCGCATCATCGATTGTTGAATATTGCGTAGACCGAGGTATGTAAGAATCAATCAATGCATTTCTCACAATGCCAGCAACTGTCGCTTCTTGCCTTATGCCGTCAACACTTGGGGATAGTGTTTTGCGCGATGGACAAGGTGGCTTAAGCCAGGGTCTCCCGTCCTTCCACCCTGGTTGGTACACTTTACGACAGCTCAACACGGCATTCGACATGACCTCAAATATGACCCTATCAATACATCCATATATACGCCTGTACAATTACTACGAGGCAGCGCGCAGAAATAGCCTCCTTTCTCTCTGTCGTCTCTTCCAGACCATGTTGTATGCTACGTACCCAGGTACTATAATGCCCAATGTTGCATTCACCCTTGATCTTGCCCTGTCCTTGCCCATCCGGACACTCTCCGATATTGATTCCACCCGTCCGGTCTCCTCCGCCCACCCGCCGCGCTCAAGCCACACACGGCATTAGCCATATCCAACCATCAGAGATCTCACAACTCCAGGCATCACTCGGCCGATGCCCTTGCAAGAGCTTCGTGCAGGTGCGGCGGGAACCGGTATCGCAGCTGGCTGGTATATGTCGTCAGGTCCAGTGTCATCTGCTTCAGCTGCTCCACCATCAGCCGTCGCGTTCCCTCGTTGCCGCTGAACTGTCCGCTCGTCAGCTGCTCCCGCTGGCGGACGCAGCAGATGATGGTCCACATCAGCAGGTTGGGCACATTGATCGAGACAGGCTGCGACAGCCCCGAGAACTTGGAAGCGTAGGCTCGGATCGTGCTGCCATCGCCCCCCGCGTCCAGGGGTAGGATCTCGAGGCTTCGGATTTTCTATTCATCTCATGTTAGCACATATGACGCTTCATTTCACCACTCGGCAACTTACGTCGAGGCATTGAGCCCACTGTCTGGCCTCCACCATGCCCTTGATGGTGCTCATCTCCAGGAGCACCCGGCAGGCCACCTTATTCTGATCCTGGATTCTCCTGTAGAACATGGCGTCTCGCTCGTACATGCTCATCATGGTCCTGGCAAGCTCCACCGGGTCATCGATGGCCGCCAAGCTGAGGCTGCTTCCTGCCTCCGCCTCTTGCTCACCAGCACGGGGCTTGACTGGCATAAGTCGCATGGGGTCTTCTCCGATCTCGATCGAGACAGCCTCACTCAGCGCCCGGCTGACAATGGCGACAACCGTGTCATATTCGCCGGCGAGATGGTACAGCAGCACCGAGTCTGTGGTGCGTCCGTTCTCATCGGCAAAGCTGGCAGCCTGAAGTGTGACCGTGTTGACAAAGTCATCCTCGGCGTCCAGTCCGATGAGCGGGCCGCGCTCCTCGATGATTCCACGAATGCGCTGTCCGTCTGGTCGGATATCGCCAATGAGCTTGCTAAACTCACGCGTCTCCAGAACCAGCTCTCGCAACGCCTCGTGGCAGAGGTTGCCGTGCCGCTGACCAGCCTCACCACCAAGGTCCTGGTTGAGACAGATCAGTGTCAGGTAGTCAACAGCTGACACCACATCCGCGGCTCTAAAGTCTCGCGTGTAATATCCAATCATGCGACCAAAGTTGATCTGTGGTAGGTTCTTGGTGCTGTAGCTGCGGAGGTCGTTGGCCGACGACAACGCGTCACTCGGCCGTAGCAGACCGTAGAACTCGAGGGCCAAGCCAAAGTGAACTGCATCCACATACGAGAAGGGGTACAGGTAAGCGATGGCATCCTCGAACATGCCCGACAGAATCTGGAGGTAGAAGAACATGCCGAAGCTGCCGTTGCTGTCCTCCGAGCTGGCCTTGGGGAAGTGCTTCAGACCAATCTCTCGGATGCTGGACTGCAGCTCGGCCAAGCCGTACGACTCTCCCGCCATCTCGATCGTCTTGTCTCCCTCTCGTGCCAGGTTGAACTGCAGCCAAATCCAGTCGTTGATATCCGTGTTGAGTCCGTCCAGGTTGCGGTTTCCAAGCTCGATGCGTCCGATGACCTTGTAGCAGGCCATGCGGAAGGGGTCTATCGAGTTCTCAGGCGCGTTGCGTGATCGTTGGATGTACTCATTCGTGCATCGGTCCAGAAGCTTTCTGTTGGTGATACGTCGATCCTCGCTCGCTGCGTAGTTGTTCAAGTATGTGGCAAATGTCCGATCGATGCCTCGGAACTGGTTGGTGTTGTCGTTGACATACTTGGCCGCCTCGTTCACATGTCCAGAGCGGAGCAGGTAGAACACAATAGCCCACACAAACTCGCCCTGAACCTGCTGCAGGTCGGTGTTGTCGGGGACAAGATCTTTCCGAGCAGATCGTAGTCGGATGTATGCCTTGATCTTGCTCACAATGTCGGGAAGGCCACCGAGCTTCGCCTCGTGAGGGTGCTTGGCGATGAGCGACTCAACCTCACGCAGGAACTGCTTCTCGAGGAATCTGTTTGCGCCGCTGAGAATGCGCTTCCTCATCTCCACAGACTTGGCCGAGTTGGGGTTCTCATTAAGATACATGTCTGCAAACTCGCGCTCCTTGGCTGTCGCGTTGTTGAGCGTCGTTTCAGCCTCGGGGTTCTCACCCACAATCTCCATGACGGCCAGATACGCCTCCACAACATGGGGCGCATGAGGTTCATGAGACTTTTGTTCCGCAGCTGCCAACTCGGAGAGGATAGGGTAAGGGCGCTTCGTCATACGAGCCGTGTTGAGATTGCGAATCCTTTCAGATAGACGTCCCTGTCTCTCGCGAAGCACTCGGTCGTCGGAAGACACACGGCCATCCAGGCCTCCAGCCTCTGAGGAGCGGTCGACGTCTGCGAAATCTGTCTGATGGGCTCCAATTCGGCTGGGAGTTCCAATGACAGAGCGGTGAAGTGTCGACTTGCCAAGCACGCTGCTCTTACCAGCTCGCGAGGGAGCGGTGCTCTTTCTCCTAGAACGACCAAAGGCGCTCTGCGATTCGCGCCCAACACTCGCCGTGTCCTCACGAGGGGTGATTCCAAAGTGCTGGTAGATGCGCTTCCGCTGGGCCTCCCACTCCATCGTCACATTGTCCTCGAGAAAGTTATCAAAGTCGCGAACCGATCGTTCGAGTCCGTCGGCGATCATGCTGAGAGTCGTCTTGGTCTGGAGGTTCGAGAGATAGGTTTCGACATCGAGTTCGTTGGGGCCATGAGTCGCCCGCTCAGCGCGGCCAGTCTGAATGTCGAGAAGACCGAGGTCCTTGGCGGCAGCGCTGGGGTCGACACCGGATGCCGCCAGCAGGTAGTGAGCTTTACCATCCAAAGGCTTCTCGTTTGGCTTGGATTGAAGCTTTCTCAATCGATGGCGCAGGTCACCAAGGCCGAGCTCGAGGCTTGGGAGGTCTTCCATATTCGACTTGCCGTCGACCTTCTGGCTCTTGGCAAAGAGACTGTCAAAGTAGGCGCCGGCGGGTTGCGATGGAGCTTGAGACTGGCCATTGGTACCCTGGTTGGCAAGAATGCTACCACCCAAGACGCTCGCGCCTAGAGCGTTGCCGCCCAAGATGGAGCCCGCCATGTTTTGTTGAGGCTGCTGTTGCTGTTGCTGCTGCTGCTGCCCGGTGCCGAAGAGAGAGGGCTTCGCTGCCGTGGCGGGTTGTGCGAGGGAAGAGCCAAACAGCGATGGCTTCTGCTGGTTCTGCTGCGCGTTGCCGAACATGCCTCCCGTGGTGCCGGTCTGGGCATTCTGCGCTGGCTGGCCAAAGAGCCCAGCGCCCATGGTCGCGCCTTGCTGCTGCGACTGTGCGTTTGCCTGGCCAAACAGACCTCCACCAGTCGTGCCTCCCTGCTGCTGGTTCTGCTGTGGCTGTCCAAAGAGTCCGCCGCCGGTGGTGGTTCCCGCCTGCTGTTGATTTTGCTGCTGCTGTGGCTGACCGAACAGACCACCCGTAGTCGCGGGATTGTTTGCGCCAAGCCCTCCAAATAGACCTCCAGCTCCAGTTGCACCCGCCTGCTGTTGCTGATTCTGCGCCGGCTGGCCAAAGAGCCCTGCTCCCGCGGTCGCGCCTTGCTGCTGCGACTGTGTGTTCGCCTGGCCAAACAGACCTCCACCGGTTGTGCCTCCCTGCTGCTGTGTTTGTCCAAAGAGTCCGCCGCCAGTGGTTGCTCCCGTGCCGCCACCAAACAGTGAGCCTCCAAGGCCACCGCTGGTGTTGCCAGTCTGCCCAAAGAGAGACATGGCGCCTCAGGATATAGGTGGATTTCGACGACCGCGAGAGGGGAGAGGGGCCGAAGATGATGGATTAGGCGGGTGATTCGTCTGCTTTCGTGGCTGAAGAAAAATAAAGGTCGGTCAACAACAGCTCTTGGGCGCGTCTGTCTAGAAATTTGGAGGTGGACCAAGGCAAGGCTGGGATGATGGAGTGAAGCTTGGGCCAATCATCGACGAGGACAGTTCCCAGGCAACGCCAGGCACCCCTTAGCCTTGGCGCTGCAAGCCTTGATGAGCTGGGACAAGTCGCTGCGTTTTCAGCTCCATGTTACAGCTTCTACAAACCCAGAACAAAGCCATTGATATCAAAATTGAATGAATGCGAAGCTGATTAACATTGTTCTATTTCTTTCACCTTTTTTAAGAGCTTCCCCTTTCCATCTACATGTATGCCATCAATCATTACCACCATATATAGGTACCCAGAATCCGACGCCATTTGCCCAATCCGACAGTCCCAGCTGTTCTATCATCAAAACTGCACTTCGCCCTCTCGCCTCTTCGTCTAGGCACCAAATTCAGCACCCCACTGAGCAACGGCCTTGTCGACCTTGCTTCTGTACTCTTGCTGAGTCTTGCACATGTCCAAGAAGACCTCATACTTGGCATCGAGAAGAGCCTTCTCTCCAGGGTCTGACTGAGGCTCCACAAGTCGGCCTCGCTTGCTCATCCGGTCCATGATGCTCCAAAGCGTCTCAGGCTCACTGCCATCCTCCTTGACATGGCTGGCAGCCTTGGCACCGAGCATGGCAGCACCGTGAACCACCGCAGCGTTGACATACCGTGGGATCAGAACTGGCATACCGCAGGTGGTGGCCAGAAGAGACATGAGAATGGGGTTCTGGCACTGAGATCCCGACATAAAGATGGACGAGATTTCGTGACCGGCCTTGTTCATCTGCTCAATGATCTGGCGCGTCTGCATGGCAATGAACTCCATAGTGGCATAGTACCACAGTGCCATGTTGTCAGTGCTCTTGTCGCTGTCCAGGCCGATCATGCAGCCCTTCATGTTGGGATCGGCAATGGGGGACCGGTTGCCCCACAGATCACCGTAGAAGAAGTGATGACGTCCCAAGTAGGAGACAGAGGGTGCGTTTGTGTTCTCAACCATCAGCTCAAGGTGGTTGTTGAGGAAGTCATAGATGTGCTTGTCCTCAGCCTTGGCCAAGGCGCATGTCTCATTGTAAGCGGGGTGAATGTCGAGCATGTGTCGAAGCAGCTCGCCAGTAGCAGACTGACCACCCTCGGCCATCCAGTACTCGGGGAGGAGGACATCACGGTAAGGCCCCCACACACCGGGCACAAACACTGGCTCCTTGGACAGAGCCAAGTGGCAAGTCGAAGTACCGGCAACTGCGGCGAGACGGGTAAAGGCTTGAGAGAGGTCGTTGTGGGGCACCTCGGCGTTGAGCTCATCGTCACCAAGCTCGACCTTGGCTCCGACAGTTCCGATCCAGCCAGCATAGGCGTCAATGACGCCGCTTCCAACGGGGATGCCCATGGGGAGACCGAGCTGGTAGGCTGCTTGTCGGCTCAGAGTGCCAACAGGCTCACCAGCACTGACATAGGATCCGTTCTGTAAATTGAATCGTTAGCCTGGGTTACGAGCAGCAGCGCACGAGGATATAGATCAAAATGCAGGACATAAGAGAAAAGGAAAAGGCTCACCACCCCATTGACACCACCCATCTGCTTGAAATCATCCTTGGTAAGATCTTCAAGGCCGATCTCGTGGTAGAAGTCCTCTTGCCAACCTTTGACACTGCCGTCGACGCCGACGGGGACGTAACCCTGCTTACAGACAACGCTGCAGTAACTGCGAGTCTCGTTGCCAGTAGCCAAGTGTGTGAGGGCATCAGCAAGATCATAAAACTTGGCGCGCTCAAAGACCTCGGACGGCATATGGTTCTTGAGCCAAAGCACCTTGGGCATCTCCATCTCGATGCTCATCTTGCCGCCAACGTACTTGAGTAGCTTGTGCTTGGTGTTGTTGATCTTCTCGGTCTCCTCAACAGGTCGATGGTCGAGCCACAGAATGACGTTCCGGTCGTTGCCATCATTGGCAAAGTCGGGCCCTGTGACAGGCAGCGGCTCATCGGTATCATGGGTGAAAACGGCGAGGGAGCAGGTGGCGTCAAAGCCAATGCCCTTGATCTTGGTAGGGTCGACGGCCGACTCGCTGACAACCCGGCGAACGCACTCGCAGATACATTGCCAGATGTCTGTGGTAGATTGCTCCTAGGAGAGGGTCAGGATAGGTCATTGCTTGAGGATTAGGGGACGTACATAGTAGCCGACCTCGGGCTGCCACAGCTTGATGTTCTCAGAGGCCAATGCCTTGATGTCGCCCGTCTCGTCAATGATACAAGCACGAGCTGAGCCCGTACCAACATCGACACCAATGTAATGGTTCTACACAAACAGTTAGTCAAGGTTCAAAGCTTAGCATGTCGCCGCCACCGGCAACGGTCGTGGCTCATGACATTGGCAACGGGCCAATTGAGGTTATTGGGACGGGAGTCGCATACCAGAACTTGAGGAGGCCTATCCATTGCGACAAAAAGAGCGTCTGTCAGCCAAGTACGTTCCACAGAGATAGACAAGACTGAGAAGAGAACTGAAAGCTGAATAGAAAGGGAAGACGAGGAGAACTCACTCCATGGCAGTGATCGGTTTGTTGTAGGTATACATAATGTGCGATCGAGGTGGGCGCAATCGAGTCGATGCTTTTTATTACCGGAAAGGATAAGCTCTGGGCCTGCGTCAAAGATTCCCAATGGGGAAGATGAAGAGGGGGAGGGGGGAGCCGAGAAGGAGGCGTTGAACGGAGATGTCACCCCGTGAAGAAGGTCTCGATTCGGGAGGGAGGAGGCGTGTGTGATGACGGTATGTTATGACCGTGGGCGTGTGTGTGCGTGAGGACGTTGAGTGGTTGACTTCTTTTGGTGTTTCTTTGTAAGAGATGGTGACAACCGATTTGCGAGGAGAAAGAGTGACGTTGGAGAGAGCAAGAGAAGAAGGGGAAGAGCTCTAATACCTAGCTAGCTAGAGATCGTCAGATGACCATGAATCAACCAAAACCCTTGCCCAAAGCGACTCGAGCTTGGGACATGATGGGAGAGTAGCGAGCCCAAAAGCTCCATCATGGCAAACAGCTTTCCTCGCCCATCGAAACCCCCACCATTCCCACTAAATTTTGCCCATCTTTTTTTGGCGGGGCCCTCATGCTTGGAGCTCGGGGCACGGGGTCCAGGAGCAGGGAAGAGGCGACAGGGGCAAGGAAGCGAATCGAGGGGGAATGAGGGGGGTGTGGCATTAGCCCAGCGTCCAAGGAAGCTCTAGAAGCTTGTTGAGGCTGTCTGGGAAGAAGGCTCTCTCTGGGGAGCCATCCAATCCTGCTCACGGGAGCTTGTTCTCGACATCCCGCCAAGTCTTGACGCCGTCGCCGAATGCTGCATGCATGCGTGTGAGGTGGCGGCTTGTCCTGTCCTGGTCCCGCGGCACTTTGATAGACCGGCCTCGTGTGTCGTCTTTCTTTTTCCTCTCTCGACCTTTCCCCCCCACCATCAGCCAAGAAAGAAGGTCTTTTAGAGTCCCAAGACTAATGCCCAGGACGGCATCGCCGTTTCCCCTCTCATGGACAATGCTGCTGCCTGGCGGACATGTTTCCGTGGAGCCGAAAGCCTTTGACACGAAGCTATCAGTCCATCACAGCCCCGATGGAGCTAGTGGGAAGACTTCATGATCAGCTGTAGAACCCATGATGGACAGCGAACAAAAAAATGTGACAGGATAACAAGGCGAATTGGATGAATTGGGGGAGACTTGGGCTTGGTAAAAAGCAGATCATCTTTTTCCAATGCCTATTCTCCTCCTTGCTGCGTCTTCCTTTTGGCGATCCTCGACTACCTGATGACCAATCATGAGACCGTGGAGATCAAAGGAAAGAGCTGATCCAACTACAGACAGTAACCACCACTCTTTCATCCCGACTTTGACCGTCATGCATTCAGACAAACTCGCATCACAACATTTTGTTGACAAGACTGCTTTACTCAACAACAACAACTCCCTCCTCTTAAACGACTGCCTAGCCGTTAGCACGATACGATACTGCTGCTCTAGCCTCGCAGCAAACGCCTATCGACCCGCGCGACTCACGGCTCGCCATGATCGGCCGCGGTGCAGCACCCACACACGCAGCAGCCCTCTTCTCCACCTCCTCGCTCGCACAGTACAGTACAGCACCGTAGGCGCTCACCGCTGCCGCTTCGCTCACCTCCGGTCTTCGCTCTTCTCCTTCACATCCATTGTGCGCCTGCAACCATGGTGAGACGAGGGTGATGTGGCGCCGGCTCGTCGTTTGTCTCCCCCTGCCTTATCCCGCGCACCGCAGCGGGTACAGAAAAATCCATTCTTGTTCAGATGACCTCGCAAAAAATATGACCTGAGCCGGGATTCTCTGTTTCTCTTAGACAAGAAACCGGCTCTCTTCCCCGTCTTGCTTCTCCCTCTGCTGAGTCGGCCGGCTATTTTCCGACTTGCCTAGAGACTCGGGCTGGCTCTCTTCTCCATCCTCACAAGCATGCACTTGCTATCTCTCTATCCATCCCAGGAGGGGTTGATTTAGCATCATGCAGCTCAGGCCCCCCTCCGGGTATCTCTGGCCGGGGTGCTGCATCCGGGCAATGGAACGGTCCCAGAGCCTCGGGCTTCCAGATCCGGACTATCCGTAGCCTCTGGCCACTGAGCAATTGCGCTGACAGAGCCAATTGGCCAATGGCAAGCTGCATAGCACTCACCGAGAATGCTTCCCTGCGGTGAATAACCCCGTCAGGTCAGGTCAGGTTCCTACCTCAACGCCTGAGCTATGAGCCTTCATAGCAAATAATCACACTCCTGCTGCAAACGACCTCGTTATGGCAACTGTTCTTTTGAGTTGTGAAACTGACCACCAACTTTCGAGGCCCACGGACAGCTGAGCCTTGCTCCTCGTTCAAGGTCGGCCGATGCTTCACCGAGCCCGAGCGTCACCTCTGAGACCCTCAATCAATATACAATCATACAACTGCTCCTTCACCGCCAGATGAGCCCTACTCTTATCCCTTGGTTCACAAATCAGACCCTTTCCTTTAAACTCCGCCCACCCTCGATAGATTTCCCATTACTTGTCCCTCTTGGTCTTGGAGACTCAAGATTCACTCGCCACACCCATTCCCGCATCGCCAGCCAGTCTCGCAACGCTGGTGGGAAAAGCGAACAGTACATAACTTCATAACAGTCATTAATCATCATTGGGGTATTCTTGCCCTTCTACCAGGATCACCACTGTAAGCGTAGCCGCGTACGCTTCTCGGATGGCACACGCCATGCTGCACGTCTGTCAGCTCAAGTCATGACGCCTTCATAGCTCAATATCCAACTTACCATGTCTTCTGAATATCCGCCACGATCGCGCTGAGGCCCCAATGCGAGCACCAAGCTCGAGCAAGGACCTCATTGTCGCGCACCCCGAACGCTTCAACCACGAGCACCTTCTCATCATCGTCTTCTTCCTCGTTGGCACCATGATCGAATAGGTGACCCTGAAGACGGTTATGGCCAAAGCTGTGGCTGAACATATCCCGGTACGGTCCCTGCATCATGCCTGGCCCGGGGCTTGATCGCACACTATGCGACGGTGGTCCCCCGTAAAGGCCTCCCCAGTCCCGTACCCCGACTATCGCGTCAACGCGGATCGCCGTGTATATGTAGTCAAAGAAGAGCGGATGTGGCCCCTCGGAGCACGGCCATGCTGCCACGAAAGATACGTCATACATGAGCCGCAACGGCCATGATACCCCGTCGATAGCGAACTGCACCGTCGCGTCAAACAGCCGTGACCCCGAGCTTGTGGGGGATGCACCGTCGGGCCGATCCGCAGCTTTGAGGCTCAGCAGTTCTATCCGCACCGTGTCGACAGCATCATCAGGGCCACCTTTCGGCATTACTGGCTGGTACTCGTCCACGGGATAGACCTCAGACGGCGGGCCCAGCGGGTCGGATCGCTCCCCCATCGACTCCACGTCCTTGTCGCTCATCCGTTGCTTTGGCTTTCTACTGCGGATACGTGCAATCTGAGATGGAGCTAGATCTGTCGTCGTCCGCGCGGGACCGACCCACCCAGCAACTCCATGGCATGTAGGTGCCAGGACCTTGCCTACAATGCAGGTGGCGGACCAGTATGTGTAGCTGTTTCGATACTGGAAACCGCACTGAGGGTGCATGTGTGAGAGGAGGGCCAGCTCATTGGTGGCATTGTCAGGGTCAAGGTCAAGGAGTGTGTTCATGATGAGAAAGGGGAACGTTTGCTGTTCCTCAAGTCAGTATTCACGCATTCAAGTTTCAGGGACATGAACGGTCAAACTCACCCCAGGCAGCACGAGACCGCTGAAAAAGGCAAAGGCATCAGAGCTGACTTCATCCAAAGACATCTCCGAGTCTTTTTGTTTCATGTTATCAAGCGTCTCGTCCAGGTTCGGCCACCTCATCATCTGGGCAAAGCGCCTCAGCATCCTGATTTGGCGCTTCTTTAATTTGTAGCGGAGAAGGACTACAGCCAGTGTCAGGATCTTATAGTATACCATGCTCCGTAGCATGCCATTAGCAACACTCGGGCGGGCTACTTACTATCTTCGGGGGTCTTGCCAAAGTCGTCAACACGCACGAAATTCTGCCACCGACGAGCCAGAGCCAGGTTCCACTGGATCGTGGGAGGGATCTGAGAGGTTAGCTTCTCTTTTGCCCAGTCGCCATGTTGTTGCGACTGAATGCGCAGTTCCAGCTCGAGACTGAGAAGAAGCTGATGGAAGAACTTCTGGTATTGTTCACGGTTTTCTTCACCCCTCTCAAAGATGAAGCGGGTGGCAACTTGGTTGCGCGGATTGCTAAAGTCGATCCATTCTGGGCGCGACAGGACAAGGATGAGGTCGGTGATTTGCTTGTCGAGGGTCCGATGGGGACTAAAGATCTTGTCGGGGTCCCTCAGGATGCGTTTGTAAAGGCTGCGATACAGCATAGCTTCATTATCATCCTCGAGGCCATGGCGCAGCTCCTGCAATCGGTCGAAGATGTTCTCAAGATCCATCGGTCTGGGCACGATGCCGGAGTCACGGAGCATGATGGCAGGAGGCAAGACACTCGACATGGAGGCCCATTCGTTCAGAGTGATAGTGCCGGGCAAGTGGCCGAAGAAGAATGAGTAGCTGGGTTGCTCGAGTGTTTCCCATGGATAGGTGGCATGGCCGTGGCCAAGCAGTCGTAGGGTCATCAGCTGGGTCATCGAGTCGTGAAGGTTGGATACATCCATATGGTCGGAGCCTTTGCCATTAGATCGATTACCACCAGAAGTTGTGTAGAGCGAGAAGAACTCTTCAGGGTGATGGGGGATTGGTCGTTTGTGGCCCTTGTGGGAGGGGGCGCCGCGGGCCACAAGCTCCAGGGCATGCTGTGGCGGCAACTCGTCGTCGATAGAGATGCCCTCCGGAGGCCAGGAGGTAACAGGTTCGCGGGATCGGGTGGTGGTGGTGTTGGTGGTGCGTCCGTTTACACCACGGGGTTTCTTCAAGAAGGGAGTAGACCTCACTTGTCGAGGTTCGGGCTCAGGTTCGGGCTGCGACCTTCTAGGGCGGCGTCGGACGCGAGATTCGTCATCGGCGGTCGCGGGGCGGCGCTTCTCGTAGTTGAGGTCGGGAAGAGAACCGGAGTTTTGTGGAAAGGGTTGAATAGCATCGCCATTGCTAGCACGGCGGGGTCGGTGATATTCCTTGGGCTCAAGGTGTTCCCTGGTCTAGAAGCGACGGGGTACAGTCAGCAAAGAGAGACTCTTGAGTGATGAGGCTGTCCAGTTAAGCTTGGCTTGGCATGGCAGAGCTAGAGCTCTACAGAAGCCGAGGCACGGCGCGCTCGAGAACAGAGAAGACGCCACTACGCACCGGTGGTTTGGCGGATTGTCTCCTGCTACTGGCTCTTCGGAAAAGGCTCCAGAGACCCTTCTTTTCGCCTTGGTCCGTCATGATGTCATGAGCGACAGCGCAGCTCTAGAGCGACTCGCGAAGCTGGCGAAGGGGATGGGGTTATCGAGAAAAGCCCATGAGGAGGGAGGATGATGTTGCGAAAAAGGTGTTGGTCGGGTTCGCGACGCCCGATGGCGCGCGGGACTGGACTGGGTTCAGGTAGAAAGGGAAATCGGAAACCCAGGGTACGTCGCTCGCCGAGATAGCTAGCAGCAGACGGACTCGACGTTGCACATGACCTCCCCGCTCCTGTCAAGTCTTGGTTGGTTTCTCTGCGAGGCGAAGCGATAACAGAGAGAGATTGGGAATTGCTCGTGAAAGCGGGAGGAGAAGGGGAGATGAAAATGCGCAGCCCAGAATCGCCCACACACCCAGCGCACGCAGCCCCGGGGCCTCAAAATGGACGGCCGAGCAGGGGAAGCCGCGTTTTTTTTATGGCGCGACTTGCAGGTCGACAATCGTGGAGGCGAGGCTGTCGTCCAAGCAGCGGGAAGCTCTCTGGAGACCGATGTGACAGGGATATGAGACGAAGGGGGGAGGGAAGACCCAGTTGGAGTTGTTGTCGCCTCGCAGCAACACCGTAGTAGACACGCCGCAAGATGAAAGTTTAAAAAAGACAACGAGGTCACAGTCGAAGAGTGATGAGAAAAATGTGTAAAGTTGCAAAAGAGGCTTTTCTTCCGTCCGGGATAATTGAAGGGATGAGATAGGATGGGGGGCAGGGGAAAAAAAGAGAGACAGGGCAGGTACGGTACGGACGGGGACGCGCAGCACAGCACAGCACATATGCACAAAGAGGAGAGGCCTGCCTCATCATCCTTGCCTCGCCTTGCCGTTGCCGCCGGAGGCCTATTGTTCCTCAACGCCGAGGCAGCCCAGCCCGGGCAACGACATTTTGTTTTTACTGAAACCAAAAGAAGATTCATTGTTCAATTGCGACAATTACTCCGCAAACAAGTCCAAGCTGTATCATCTACATTCTCCTACACATACATCCCCATGAATCATTACAGACAGAGGGACATGCAAGTTCGTAAATGTGGGGAGCAAGCCAAGTGCCTGCATGCTGCGCTCAGGGGTTCTATCAAAGATGGATGCTTCTGCTTGATCATCCTACGCTATATTTGGATGGGGACGGTCTTGGCTCAAGATTAGGACTTGCCCAATTCCAGGGAGTCTTACAAATGTGACCCCATAGACGCAGGTCCTTTGCCCATCAACGGTGAGAGCATTGCGCACATCATGGACACCATGACTCCTATCCATGACAACTAGAGTCACATTTACATACTCAACACAAAATCAATCAGAGCTGGCGAAAACATATGAGTCTAGCAGTAAAATGGCCGATGCCTCCCTCTCCAACATCTTCAAACCGATCAAAACGGAACACCAAAAGAATGCATCATCCAACGCCCATCCTATCCGATTCTCACATAACCAACTCTGCAGCCTCCATCTCTTCCCATACCCGCCTACCTCAGCTCCTCCGACAAAGGCTCACTTCCATCCTTACCATCGTTCATCCGTCCAAAGGCTGCCCGATACTATTGACCGATGTTAGCTCTTGATAGACCCCTGCCGTACCAGCAAGACGTACCTGGAAGAAAAAGTTTAGAATCAGGGCAACCATCAGAGAGACGCTGATGATCATGGGTCCAATCATATTATCAAAGTCCTTGCCACTTCGTTCCAAGATCATGGTTCGGCGCACCCTAAGCATGCCGTAGCCCCAAGCTCCTGCAAACACGGCGATCAGAACATAGATAAGGCCCATGATGGAGGCAACCCTATCCTTGCCGGCCGCCGTGTATAGTCCAACGGCCAGACCACCCTGAAGGATGCAGATGTGCTGCCACTTGAGGAACGTTCGCTCGTTGGCGAGCCAAACCTTGGGTTCGACCTTGAGCTCGCCAGCGTTCTTAATCCACTCAGTTGGCGCCACCACGCCCTCAGGGAGCGCTTGTTGCGATGCTCGCTTCGCCCTTGAGTACTTGGACAGTGAGAAGCCCGGGATCACTGAAGAGAGAGTTCCATAAGACCTCTCCTGTTGCTCCTCCTGCTGTCGGGAGCTGCCCTCCCCGTTCTCCTCTCCGTTGGGGACCCTAGATGCTCGGTTGTTGAGGGCTTGAGCGATCGAGTCCTTGGACATGCGGTCTGCCAGATATGACTTGCTCACTGGGGAGCTCTGTGTAGGCTTATACGATCCTGACTTTGCGCCCGCGCCAATCAAGCTGCCCACTGCCATCACGTCCTCGTGCCGTTGGGCGCGACGCTGCTCCTCTTCCTCAAATGACTTCTGAGGATCCTTTCGGATATCTCCCTCGAGATCACTGAGCCAGAAGGGCAAGTTGTTGACATAGTCTTCAAACAGAACCGCCACACCGTGCACAAACTTGGAAAAGCGCGGCGTGGCATGGACCAAGTGAGACGACATCAGGTCCTCAACCCAGGATGGGCGCTTTCGGAGACCGTCCTCCTTCAGCTTGATTTCCAGAAGAGCATAGGGGAACCGGTTGACCTCACTCTGGTTCATCTTCTTGAAGGGGTAGGTCATCTCACTATCGTCAATGTCCAGGCGGTGCCACTCGTTGGGGTCACGGCAAGGGCGATCGCGATCGAGGGTGTCCTCGCGGATAAAGGCAACATCAGTGTCAATAGCAATGCGGATGCGGTCATCGGCGGGCTTTTGGAATGCGGTCCGCAGGTAGTTGGCCCGCAGAACAGGGCTCAGACTCTTCTCCTTGACAAAGTTCTGAATGGCATTCACACTCTTCTTGTAGGCGTCCACCTGCTCAGGTGTGAAACTCTGCCTCTTCATCTTCTGGATCGCCTTGTCCATCTTGTAGTCGCCGTCCACAAACGACTTGACATACTTGTCTTTGATGGAGAACTTCAGTTCTCGGCTGCCCTTATCATCCACAGTCTTTTCCTCGACAAAGATCTCCGGGCGGGTGGTCAGCTGTCCATACCAGCGAAGGCGCAAGGAAGTAGCCTCGGCTTGACGGTTGACCTTTTCGCCATAGAGGTCAAATTGCCTGTTGTCAAAGTAGAGCGAAGTGATGGACGGCGAGTCGCTGCCATCAAGCTCCTTTGCAGACTGCTCACTGTAAACGAGGGCAGGCAGATGTCGAAGGATGACCGTCTTGACCTCGAGCAGGTTGTCGGGATGGACCCAGACTGCCGAGACATGTTAGTACTTTGTTGTGTTTCATGACACGGTACGACTGCCAAGCAACGTCCCGTCCTCGGAAGGGAACCTACACTTGTGAGCGGTGTAACGCTCGCCGTTGTGAGTTTCGCCCTGGGACTCGAGGTCCAGAGGAGGGAGCTGGTCTGCGCCCTCCTCGAGCTGCTGCCGGATGGCAAAGTACATGATGGACAGCTTGTTGAGGAGGGGCGAGTAGCCAGTCTCCGAGTTGAAGGGGCGCTGGGCGAGGCTCAGCTGCATCATGGGCCGGACCTTGTAGCGATCACCCCGCTTTCGATCGTGCTTCTTGATGATCTTCAGGAAGCCCGTGTAGTTGATGTTGCTGTACTTCTTGAGCTCGCGGACCTCGTTAGTAATGTCGTCGAGCTCGGACTCGAGAGCACGCAGGCGGGAGGCCGAGATCTCGCCTTTGGGGATGTTTCCGTCATCCTCGGTGGACTCGACGGGAGCAAGCTCCTTGAGCTTCTCAAAGGCGGAATCGACGCGCTCCTTGAGGGCGTTGAAGCGCTGCTCCTGGAACTCGGCCACCTTCTCGAGCTGCTTGTTGAAGATCTCCTCGCAGAAGCGGGTCTCGTCGTCCTCTGTCCACGGGCGGTCGTCGTCGGCGACGTCCTCACGCAGCAAGCTCTTGAGCTTTGCGTAGTCAATGTACTTGTCCTTCCATGGCGCGTAGACGGACTCGCGCAGAGTGCGACCGAAGCGCATTGTGGGCGAGGAGGGGCTGGTCGTCCACGGTCTAGGAAGCAACTACGCTCGAGGCAGGCAAGGCAGGCAAGACAGGCCGGCCGGACGGCGGAGAATGGACGGCCGGGTAAGGCGATTATCACGTCGGAGTTCGGAGGATCGGAGCGAGACAATCAATGGATGGCAGGCGCAGGTAACACAGGATCCGGGAGATGGGTCTGGTTACTGGATCATGACACAACGATGATGTCGTTCTGCAGGAGCGTCGAGTCGAGGAAGGCGCGACGAGATGATGGAGAAGAGAGAAGGATGGATGAGAGAGCAGAAGGAGGAAAAATTGATGGATTCCCAAGGGAGTAGTAGAGTCGTGATCCACGGTCCCACGTTGTCGCGAGACAGGGTAAAAGAACAAGCAAGAGCAATCGATGCACCCACTCGAGCAAGTTCAGGTTGGTTGTTTAGATGGAAGGGAAAAGACCGACCGACGTGAAACCAAGCATGAAAACGACGACGCAACAATGGAGCCCACCCACTGCCACCGCGCCCACCACACCAGCACCAGGGCCACCACCTGCAGCAGGTACCCAAAAGTGTCACCGGGGCTTGCTCAGTAGCTCCCTTTCAGCAGCTCTAGCAGCTCGGCCCAGCCACTTGCATTAGCCAATTCATCCATCCCAAGAGCTCAGCGGCTCCTCGGTGTCTCGCAGCGGCCAGCCCGCTGCAAACTTAGCTTAGCTGAGCTAGGCTACCTGGGCCGGGCTAGACCTCAGAGGGAAGTGCGGGCCCCGGCGTCGCTTGGTGGTGCCGCTGTCTCTTCCTCTCCGATTGCCCTATCAGATCCCCCGACTTATACACGTGCGGCACCTCCAAGGCGCCAATGGGTTAGTGACGCAACGGGTAGGCATGCATGCACCCCGATCCCAGGTACCTGACCCATGCTTTCATTCCTGTCGCTCCGTGCATTCTGGTGCTGTGGTTGACGCACGTGAAGAGGAGGGGAGGGAATAGCTTCATCTAAAGATTTTGGAAATCAGGTTGCTGATCTAGATCGTTGACTTCCTCGGTTCGCAAAATCATTACGGTTCTCAACCTCTCGGGAATCAAAATGTCACTCGTGTCGAGAGAAACTTGGCTTCAGCTAGAGCCCACGGACTAGGCCCAAAGGGACGATAGCCCATCTCCCAAGCAACACAATTACAACGTCCTTCTCAAGGGCACGTGAGCGGCTCAAGAAGTCAATATTGACCCTGTCTGAGAAGCAAAATGTTCTCCTGATGCCAGCATTCCTGCCTCATTTGGCCACAAGACCCCTATTCCCTGTCGCCAGGCCGAGCCTGAAATATCAAGGGCGCACACGACATGTCTTGTCGAGGCCACATTCATCAAGGATTTTTCAAAGCGAGAACCCAATGCACCTCACGATCCCTTCTCGGCGCTTCCCGAGACGAACACCTGCTACTGATGGTGACTACGTACCTAGATGATTGCCGAGTACCGTTGCTCTAGCGTCAACACGGCTAGCCTCAGTGTGGTGTGCCCCGTATTGAACCGTGTTTCCAAGTGACGAACCATTGACGGGTTGGTTTCCTGAAGGGATCCAGTACGACAATTCATCAGCTTTGACTGACACAGGGCAAGGGTTTCCGCAGTCCCCAGTAGCTGATCAAGGGAGGGGGGCTAAACACAGTCCGCGATGACCAATTTGAACAGCAGGTGGCAATAGTCTCCGTTTAGAAGTCCGTCTTAGCGAGCAAACCTGAATATGAGAAATCGCTAGGATGAAGAGCGTGGAGCAACCAATGGGCCTAAAACGGTTAATGCAACAATCAATTGATACTTTCAAGGTAGCAACAGAATATTCGTAAATCCCAGTTCTCTCCATGGCTTCCCAGGACATGGTTACCTCGTACCTCATCTCGAGCTCGTGGTTCCGACTGGTAGTGGCTGTCTGAGCGTGTCGCGTTCAGTGTGGTAATAGACAACTGAATGAACTTGACAACACAGTCGTAGGCAGTTCCCTCCGCAGGGACATTGAGGGTTCGGGGGAGTCTGGAGTGTGCCGGAACTGACGTGCCAGATCTTTGACCTTCGTGTCTCCATCTACTACAACTGACCCTTGAAGAGGGCACAAGAGAGCCCCAGTTTACCATGTCACAGCGCTGCGTCAATGAAGTACTTTAGTTGTGGATAGCCATAGCCTTTGATCCTGATGCAAGGAGGTGGTTGTTGTGCAAGAGAGCCGTGAAGCTTCCAAGTGTGTCTTGATCTTCACGTGTTGATCTTGACATGTAGCCATATCCAAGATGATGAGCTCTTCCAGGCTGTCGTCCTGGTCTATACGAACTCATATCGAATCCCGAGATATTTCAATAGTTTGACAGGAGCACCCTCTTCCCGGAGAGACTGCCTTCGAATAGCAGTCACATCACCGGTACATTCTCATCCGATTCACCCCTTGAGCTGCTGAAGCAACCCATGATGAGATATGCAGAAAAGGAGCAATGCAGCAGAATGAACAGAAAACCCTACGGTTTGAAAACTCTGCAGTGCCATTCGTACTATCCTAGGTTCAAATTGGGCAGTCCCCCAGCTCTGAGACAGTTGTCTTGGTTTCATGCAGGAACACAATTGGCTGCATAAAACCCCCCTAATATAGAAGACTCTACACTTACAGGCAATACCCCGTTGTAATATCCCAGATAAGCCAGTTCATAGTGAGTGCTGAACCATCTCAGTGAAATCAGTTGAAGCATTCCAGACCGGTGCAGGACCGGTCGACGCCAAACGTTGCCGACCTTGATTCGTCCAAGAATGGAGTTGAAGTCAAGTATCGCTGTTTATTGATGGCCCAGTTAGAGAAACCAGCAGCCACATACCAGGTCCTCGTGGTTCAGTCATACAACGCCGACGGAATCAACTTGGGGTCTCGTGGGAATCAGGATGCAACGAGAATCATGAGATCTTAGGGGTCTTCAAGTGTATTCAAAAACAGTTGCGGACAGGTACATCATCTCTGGCTCTAATGCTGGTCCAGATACCGCATCAGTATCGACAAGCGCAGTGGGTATGCCGGCAAAGGGTCTTTTCGAGTTACAAGTGCCTTTCGGGGATCACTATGTACGAACCAAGATACCTCTCAAGAGCGATTCTGCAATATCTCGTCTTATCAAGTCAAAATTCATCTTGGATTATTCAGCCAGATCGGCTGGGACATGTTCAAACAATATACGTGGTTTCCAACTCACGAGTTAAAGGGGGGAAACGGCCATGGCCAAGTACAGGGACCCAAGTCTTGAGACGATAACTGTCGATGAAATGCCCATAAGTGACGAGGGAAACGCCACTGAAAGTGGTTTGCCCGGAAAAGAAAGGCGACTCTGCTAGTAAGCAGCTCCGTGTGAATTATGTAGGAGTAAGCTTTCACCCAGCCTATTCACCTCTGACTCGTTGGTGTCGGTGTTTGTGTCTGGCTGATCCTTGAAAATCCTTGGGAGCTACCAATCAAGACTATGAAGTAGATAAACCATCACAAAATTCTGGGTATAAAATGAATAGCTACACGTTCATGCTGGCAAGAGCGCTGTTGATGTTCCCTCCTCGCCATGCTTCCAGTGACCAGTGTTGAGGTTGTATGAGATGGGACCCGTGCTTGATTCTCGACACTCCAAGACAACAGGCATATTGGTCGTGGTGGCAATAAATGCCCCGAGGCGTATACATGTTGATCATGTAAGTCTATTTCAAGAATCTCAAGAGCTAGGCCAGTTGTAGCGGTGTTCATGACAAGGGACGGTATCCGACAGCCTTCAGAAGGGGGTTGAACAGCAAGGGCTACTGCACGCCTTCGATCCTCCCAGTCTCGCCCCTTTTGAAGAACATCGCACCAAGGGTGCCCTCGTCTTTAAAGGGTTAGGCAACTGCCCTTGAGGCGATTAGCATCGTCATGCCTTGTAACTACAATGCTAGAGTTATCCGCCCCCTCCCAAACCGAGCAGAGGAACTAGCTGCTTTGACCAGATAGCTTGAGTTATTACGTTCTGCAATAGCAAAAACATTAAGCATGATTGAAAGACCGGTATGGGGGATTCCGATATCATTGTTAAATAACCTGTGCGATAGACATGGTGACGTTGGAGTGGCAGATGAGTATTGCCATAACAAGCCCTGAATGAGAAATTGAAGCACAAAATCACCAAGTTGGGATAGGCAAACAGGGAGATAGAAACGGCTAGGCCATATTTAGGGATAAGAGTTAGGTAGCATTGTCTCAGTACCATGAGGAACCAGGCCAGAGTCAGGGACAAAGGTTAGGTAACGTCAATTAAATACTCGGATAATATCTCGCCAGAGTTAGGATGATGGTTAGATATTGTCATCCATACACTCTGAGTGGGTGCTACGAGCCAGTGAGTAGTTGGCCAGAGACACACTCAACGAATGCATGTCACATATCGCAACTTCAGTGACCAACTTCACTCAAGAGACGATTAAAGACGATCAAGTAGTCCAAATCATAATTTTATATATCCAACCGAACGCGCAATTCTACAAATTGGTATAGAAAAACAACAAAGTCGCAGTTCCCCGTTAACCCAAGCCTGCATGAGCTCCAATTGTCCCACAATCAGGGTATATCGCTGAACCGTTTGCTCCCATGCCCACAAAAAACACGAGAGAAAGACCATCTTGGAATGACGGCGTCATCTATCTAGGCCTCGACCTGGATCTGGGTGAAGATTTCCTGTGCGGTATGCTTGGTGATACCACCGGTAACCGGCAGGCTGGTGTACTGCTCGAGGTAAAGATCAACCTCACGAGCAGCCTGGCGACCTTCGTTGATACCCCTGATGAGACAGTTAGCTTTTGGTTCACAATCTAGTACAGATGTTCAGTGGTGACTTACCAGACAATCAGAGACTGGCCACGGCGGGCGTCACCGGCAGCAAAGACACCGTCAATGTTGGTGCAATACTTGCCAGGAGGCGTCTTGACGTTCTTGCGAGCGTCCTTTTCAATGCCGTCACCGAGCACGCGAGCCTCGGGGCCAAGGAAACCCATGGCAAGCAGGACAAGGTCGGCAGGGAAGTACTGCTGAGAACCGTCGACCTTCTTCATGTCCCAACCACCGCTGGGAGACTTGGTCCACTCCACCCGAATGGTGACGATGCCCTTGACCTTGCCGGAACCGTCGCCCATAAACTCCTCAGACATGATGCAGTACTCACGAGGGTCCTTGCCAGTGTGCTGGCGGACCTCGGTGTGACCGTAGTCCACGCGGTAGATGCGAGGCCACTGGGGCCAGGGGTTATCGTTGGCACGCTCAGGCGGAGGCTGGGGCAGCAGCTCAAAGTTGGTGACCGACTTGGCACCGTGGCGGAGAGAAGTTCCGATACAATCGTTACCAGTGTCACCACCACCAATGACAATAACGTGCTTGTCCTTGGCCGAGATGTAGGTGTTGTCAGCAAGCTCGGAGTCGAGGAGAGACTTGGTGTTCTTGTGCAGGAACTCCATGGCGAAGTGGATGCCATCGAGCTCGCGGCCCTTGATAGGCAGGTCACGAGCAACAGTAGCGCCGGTAGCAATGACGACGGCGTTGTTTTCAGCACGGAGGTCGTCGAGAGAAGGATGGCCCTCCTCACCAACAGCAACACCCGTCTTGAAGACGATGCCCTCAGAAGCCATGAAGTCGGTTCGGCGCTTAACGACACGCTTGTCAAGCTTCATGTTGGGGATACCGTACATGAGAAGACCTCCCAGACGGTCAGCACGCTCGTAGACAGTGACGAGGTGACCAGCTCGGTTGAGCTGATCAGCAGCGGCCAGACCGGCGGGACCAGAGCCAATGACGGCAACAGTCTTGCCAGTGCGGACCTTGGGGGGGTTGGGAACCATCCAACCCATCTCGAAACCTCGGTCAATGATGGCGCACTCGATCGACTTGATTCCGACAGGGTCCTCGTTGATGCCCAGGACGCAAGCGCCCTCGCAAGGAGCAGGGCACACACGGCCAGTGAACTCGGGGAAGTTGTTGGTCATCAGCAGACGGTTAAGGGCATCCTTCCACTGGTTCTGGAAGACCAATTCGTTCCATTTGGGGATAATGTTGGAGATGGGGCAGCCAGTCTCGGACTGACAGAAAGGAACACCGCAGTCCATGCATCGAGCAGACTGGTACTTGAGCTCATCCTCGTCCAGGCGAGAGCTAAGCTCGGCCCAGTCCTTGAGACGAGAGGTCACAGGTCGGTACTTCTCAGCGCGGCGCTTGTACTTCATGAAACCCTTAGTCTTATCGAGCACGAGGGCGCGCTTCTTCTCGGCGGCGTTGTCGCCAACAGCCTCTTCGAGATCCTGGAGCTTGGCGGCCTTGTCTGCCTTCTTGGTGTGAACACCCGAGACAACGGGCAGGTTGTACTCGGCACGCTTGGCCTCTGCCGCCTTGGCAGCCTCCTCCTCGAGAACACGCTTGTAGTCGACGGGAAGGACCTTGATGAAGCGAGGCAGAGCACGGTTGAAGTCAACCAGGATGCGGGCCGCACGCTCGGATCCAGTGTAGTGGTGGTGGTCCTCAACGAGACCGCGAACGAAAGCAATCTCAGTGGCGTCCTCGATGGGGCCGGCCTCAACCATCTCATCGTTGAGCTTGGACAGGAAGTCGCCGTGGACATCCAAGATGTAGGCGATACCACCAGACATACCAGCCGCAAAGTTGCGACCAGTAGATCCAAGAATGACAACGCGGCCACCAGTCATGTACTCACAGCCGTGGTCACCAACACCCTCAACAACCGCAGTAGCACCTGAGTTTCGGACAGCGAATCGCTCAGCCGCAACACCGCGGAAGAAGCAAGTACCAGTGGTAGCACCGTACAAGCAAGTGTTTCCAATAAGGATGTTCTCCTCAGCCTTAAAGACGGCAGAGCGAGGAGGGTAGATAATCAGGCGACCGCCCGACAAGCCCTTGCCGACGTAGTCGTTGGCATCACCCTCCAGCTCAAGTGTGACACCGGGTGCAAGGAAAGCACCGAAGGACTGACCGGCAGAGCCCTTGATATTAACATGGACAGTGTCCAGAGGCAGACCAGCCTCTCCGTAGCGCTTGGAGATGTGGTAGGAGAGGGAGGTACCCATAGCTCGGTCGGTGTTGACAATGTCACACTCGATTCTCGAGGGAAGACCCTTGTCGAGGGTCAACTCGGCCTCGGAAATCAGCTTGTTGTCGAGTCGGACATAGAGCTTGTGGTCCTGCTTTCGGACGTTGAAGGTGGCGACACCAGGTCGGAGCTTGTGGGCTGGGGTCAGGAGGAGAGACAGGTCAATGTTGGCTGTCTTGTTGGTTCGCAGATCATCACGCATCTTGAGGACCTCGACGTGGCCAACCATCTCGTTGATGGTGCGGAAACCAAGCTGGGCCATGATGGCTCGGAGCTCGTTGGCGACATAGTAGAAGAAGTTGATGACATGCTCAGGGGTACCCTTGAACTTCTTGCGCAACTCGGGATCCTGAGTAGCAATACCAACAGGGCAGGTGTTCAAATGGCACTTTCGCATAAAGACACATCCCATGGCGATGAGAGGAGCTGTGGCGAAGCCCCATTCCTCGGCACCAAGCAGACAGGCCAGGGCGACATCGCGACCGGTCTTGAGCTGACCATCAGTCTGCACAACCACACGACCACGGAGATCGTTGAGGACCAGAGTCTGGTGAGTCTCGGCCAGACCCAGCTCCCAGGGCAGACCGGCGTACTTGATACCAGTCCATCGGGAAGCACCAGTACCACCGTCGTGGCCAGAAATCAGGATGTGATCGGCCTTGGCCTTGGCGACACCAGAGGCGACGATACCAACACCAACCTCGGAAACGAGCTTGACGGAGACTCGGGATCGAGGGCTGGAACACTTCAGATCGTAGATCAGCTGCTTCAGATCCTCAATGGAGTAAATGTCGTGGTGAGGAGGAGGCGAAATAAGACCGACACCAGGAGTCGAGTGACGAGTGCGAGCAATCGACTTGGAGACCTTGTGGCCAGGAAGCTCACCACCCTCACCGGGCTTAGCGCCCTGGGCCATCTTGATCTGAAGCTCGTCAGAGTCAGCCAGGTAGGCGGAGGTGACACCGAAACGACCGGAGGCGACCTGCTTAATAGCAGAGCGCATAGTGTCACCGTTGGGAAGGCGCTGAGATCGCTCAGGATCCTCACCACCCTCACCAGTGTTGGACTTGCCGCCAAGTCGGTTCATGGCGACAGCAAGGGTAGAGTGAGACTCCATAGAGATGGAACCGTAAGACATGGCACCGGTGCAGAAGCGGCGGACAATGTCGGTCCAGGGCTCGACCTGGTCAATAGGGACGGGCGTGCAGTCCTCAAACTTGAAGTCGAGGAGGCCTCGGAGAGTACAGTTCTTGATCTGCTCATACTCGGAGCGGGAGTAAGCCTCGTAGGACTTGTCGTTCTTGGTTCGAACGGCGTCCTGAATGTTGGCAATCGAGGTAGGGTCGTTGACGTGAGGCTCACCGCCATCACGCCAGTGGTACTCGCCGGACTCGGGGAGGCCAGTAGGTCCAACGGCGGATCGCGAGGGGAAACCACGCTCGTGGAATCGGAAGGCATCTTCAGCAATGAGCTCGAAGGTCAGGCCCTGGATGCGGGAAGCAGTGCCCTTGAAACATCGCTCGACAACGGACTCGTCGAGACCGAGGGCCTCAAAGATCTGAGCACCCTTGTAAGAAGCAAGAGTCGAGATACCCATCTTGCTCATAACCTTGAGGATACCGCCGTCGCACGAGTGCTTGTAGTTTCGGATAAGAGCTTCATCGCTCAGCTTCTTCTTGATAAGACCCTCACGGTTCAACTTGAGGATGCACTCCATAGCAAGATAAGGGTTGACAGCGTCCGCACCATAACCCAGGAGAACACACATGTGGTGGACCTCACGAGCCTCGGCAGTCTCGACAACCAGGGCGGCCATCGATCGCCACTTGTTGCTGACCAGGTGGTGGTGGACCATGGCAGAAGCCAGAGCAGCAGAGACCGGAACACGGTCAGGGGAAGTGTTACGGTCAGAGAGAACAATGACACGGTCCCGGGCCTCGATGGCAGCAGTAGCCTCTTCGCAGATCTTGTCGAGGTGGCTGATGTAACCCTGGACACCCAGGTTCTTGGGGAATGTCAGGTCAATAGTCTTGACAGTCCATTCAGAGTATGTGGAGGACATGTTGTTGATGGCATTGAACTCCGGGATGGAGAGGATGGGGCTGGGAAGCAGCAGACGACCGCACTGGGAGGAGTCCATCTCCAGCAGGTTACCCTGAGGGCCGACATAGCACTCCAGGGACATGACAATGGACTCTCGGATGGGGTCAATGGGGGGGTTGGTGACCTGGGCAAAGAGCTGTCGGAAGTAGTCATAGAGCAGACGAGGAGCCTGGGTCAGGCAGGCCAGAGGGGCATCGTTACCCATGGAACCAAGGGCTTCCTTCTCATCGGCAGCCATGGGGGCGAGCAGCAAGCTAACCTGCTCATGAGTATATCCAAAGGAGAGCAGAAGGGGATCAGCCTGGAGAGTCTTGTCGTCCAACTTGGGCGCAAGGTCCATAGCCTGCTCCAAGGTCTCAAGGACCTTGGGCATGGTAATCAATTCCCTATCAAGCCACGCTCGGAAGTCGTGTCTGCTAGCAACAGCCTCCTTCAACTCCTTGTCGTCAATGATACGGCCAGCCTGGGTATCAACCAGCAACATGCGACCAGGCTGAAGACGGCCCTTCTGGATGACAGTCTCAGGCTCGACGGGGATGGTACCGACTTCGGAAGCGCAGATGATACGGTCATCGTCCATGACGTAGAAACGGCAAGGTCGAAGGCCATTTCGGTCCAGGTTAGCACCACAGTATCGGCCATCAGCAAAGGTGAACAGAGCGGGACCATCCCAAGGCTCCATCTGGCAGGCAGCCCATTCGTAGAATGCAGCCTTCTTAGGGTCCATGTGCTGGTTGCCCTGCCAGGCCTCAGGGACCATGAGCATAACGGCCTCGGGCAGGGAGAGGACTCCGTTGATGGTCAGAAGCTCAAGAACGTTGTCAAAAGCAGCAGAGTCAGAGCCACCGTCCTCGACGACGGGGTACATCTGCTCAAGCTCCTCCTTGAAGATATCAGACTGCATGACACCCTCACGGGCGCGCATCCAGTTCTTGTTACCTCGCAGGGTGTTGATTTCACCATTGTGAGCAGCCCATCGCAGAGGCTGAGCACGGTCCCAAGATGGGAAGGTGTTTGTGGAGAAACGAGAGTGCACCAGGGCAAAGTGCGCCTCGTAGTCGGCGTTGACGAGATCGTGGTAGTAAGAGTAGACCTGTACGGGAGCAAGCTGACCCTTGTAAACAATGTTCTTGTTGGAAAGGGAGCAGATGTAGAACCAGTTGTGCAATCCAATGCTCTGAGTAGCACGCTTGCGGAGGATGTACAGCTGTCGCTCAAAAAAGCGATCGTCGAACTGCTCAGGATCAGTCATCTCCGGAGCAACGCCAGCACCATAGGCGGAGGCAAGGACGACAAAAGGTTGAGCGATGATGGGCTCGCGAGACTTGGCAGCGGGACCCAGAAGAGTCGAGTCGACGGGGGGCCGTCGCCATCCTAGGACTCGGAGGCCCAACGACTCGGCAACATCTTCCAGCTGCCTCTTGGACTCCTCGAGAGTCTCCTCGTCGGGCTTGAAGAACAGGTTTCCCACGGCGTACTGGCCCAAAGGAGGCAGCTTAATGTCCTCCTCCTTCTCAAAGTTCTTGATAAAGAACCGGTGGGGAATGGATGTCATGACACCGGCACCGTCACCATCTCGAGCATCGGAACCCACAGCACCGCGGTGGGTCATGTTGCAGAGCAGGTTTCGGGCTGCAAGAGGTCAGTCTTATGCAACGGCACTCAAGATGGAAAAACTCACCATCGCTGACAATCTTGTGGCTAGGCTTGCCCTTGATGTGGCAGGCAAAGCCGACACCACAGGCATCCTTCTCGAGAGAAGGGTCATACAGACCCTGCTTCACCGGCAAGGCACCGGCCCACGAGTCATTGTTATCAGTCTGATACTCATAGGGGATGTATGGTTGTTGCTCGGATTCGATATGGATCTGTCGGTCGTCGAATTCCTCGTTTAGGCCCATGCTAGGCGAGGGTATCGACCGGGTCTAGGTGGGGTTGGTGGGGGTGTTTGGTGGGGTGGAGGATCGCGGGGTTCCTCGGTGGAAGAGCAGCAGTAGCGACTCTAGCGGAGATCTAGCATTTGGAATTAGCATGGGTAAGGGAACAGGATGAATGCGACAGGTAGAATAAATTGTGCAGCAAGATCCAGTGGCCAGTCAATAGAAATCCAAGGTTATTCCTCCAGGCTGCCAGTCCCCACAAACTGTGCCGAGGTTGGTGCGAGATGGATCCTTCATTGATTCCCATTCCGGCTTCGGGAGTGGCGCTGATAAGGGTATCTTGCGATAAACTCAATCCGTCAACCACAAGATGTGGCCGTGTTGACCCCGCTAAACAGCGCCAGTGGCTCCCACCACACTGACTCTGTGCCGCACCATAAGCATGAGTCGCCGGTGAGCCGATTCCGTTGCGGACATTGCTCCTGAGAACACATCACGGCAACTGTCCATTCCAAGACAAGGCGATGCAGTGCCAGAAAGAGGTTCACGCAGCCGCATCAGCCAAGCTTTCACAGCTGTCTCGTTTGGGCAATCGACCCACAGAGTGGCCAAGTCGGTGGTCCTCTCGGTGGTCTCCCGGGCGGGCCCCCTTGCCCCGGTTTGCAGAGTGGGATGTTGCAGGGCGCACAGCCAATAATGGCCCTCGCAATGCCAACAATGCATGCGGCTAAGACAAGGGGCCCCCAGGAGGCGCCTGGGGGCCCCTTGTCTTAGC
>JAANQP010000108.1:0-58301 GCA_011320165.1 Fusarium protoensiforme
CTCATCCGCTGCCCTTCCCCCCCCCCCTTCTACTCTTTCTAGTTTACCACCTTCGTGTGATCCCATGTTTCCAGAGTTCTCCGCCCCGTTCAAGAGGGTGGCCGTTCTTCTCAAGTCTCGCAAGACTACGCTGTCGGTTTCCGGCGGTGGAGCTCAACCGCCGTAATGGGGCTGGTTCATCACGGTTTGGACCTTTTCAACTATGATCAGAGCGTCTGCTCCAGTCAGGTTCTGATCACCGCCAACGGCACACCCTCTAACATCGAGTATGACGAGTACGTCGTCTATAAGCGGCCTGAGGAGTCAGGGCCGGCCACCCTTAAAGAACACGTAGCAGAGGAAGATGAGCACATTGCGCATCACTTTACGCGTGATGACGCCCCAGGAACTGCCCTGTTTGAGAAGGCATTCCGTCATGGGTTTCTACTTGATCGCAATGTGTGTATCTGACGCGAAATCAAGCAACACTCGACTGACTGAATCGCAGGGAAGCTTTCGCAAGCCAGACCAGGATGAATCTCTATCAGCCGGAATGGAAGGCCGTATTCGTAGAGTGCATGTCTTTTCAAAGCCCAGCCTTGGAGAGTCGTGTTCACTGACGCCCTACAGCATCTGCTTTAAGCGCAAGACCATCTATGATGGTGGCCGGGACATTCTCAGCATGACTGTTGATGACCTGGCTGCCATGGATCTGCATCCTGCTACTCTGCAGTACTCGACCCGTACGACCACAGAGTCGAGGTTCTGGTCCAAGGATAGATCGCGCCTGAGTGAGCCTTGCATCAAGTACATGCAGAGTGTCGGCAACTAAACAAGCATAGGCATTATCCTCGCATTCTCTGAGATGCCCAAGACGCCCTGCGACTTTCTCTCCATGACTTACAACGTCAAGGAGCGCACAGCGACCATCCTAGTCCGCCAGTCATGGGAGCCAAGACGACACAACCTGGACGACCTCGACGAGTACGACCACCGCCTCGAGTCATGCAGGACTCACTGGGCGCACCCCCTGATCACGCCAGTGGTGCTGCTCCAGGTACAATTCATGCGATGTGAGGAGGCAGTCATCGAGAACAACTCCAACGTCGCCAACCTCGAGTACGATGTCAGCAACATCGCCGGTTTTGACTACCAGGACTCGCCAGGCGGTAGGCGCCTCAGCCGGACCTTTAGCAATGGCAAGGACGGCGCAAGGATCGCCTGGGGACCCATGACCATGACAAAGCTCATGAAGAGGGCCCACGAGGTTCTCAAGGACACCATCAAGCTGCTGGACACAATCCGTTGGATGGAGCGTGCCGTCAAGGTCTTGATCTTGGCTGGCGACGAGCTCACTGAGCGCATGGGGAGCTCTATTCAACCGTTTGGCCAGGATCTCAGCATGCTGAGCCCTATCCTCATTGACCCTGAACGAGGACCTGCTCCTGTGAGCCCGGTTCTGCCCCCCAAGAACCTCCCTCGACTTCGGCTACCTGATGAAGAGAGTGATGGTGACTCGCTGGGATCACATTGGCATGAGATTCGACAGTATCTTGATGGATTGCTGCGTCTTTGCATGGGCCTGGAGACGGATAGGCGAATGTCAGAGGCCAGATGCCGTGCCCAGATTGACATGGTGAGTTGAAGTTGCTCCCCATTGAGATATGCCTACTTATATGTCCCAGATCTACAGTAAGATGGCCCAGGAGGACAATATCCTCAACGCTCGCATGGCAGTGGCATCATCCCGCGATAGCTCGTCTATGAAGGCTCTGGCTGTCATCACGGCTATCTTCCTTCCTGGCGAGTTTCTCGGGACGCTCTTTGGCATGTCCATGTTCGACTGGCTCGGGCCCGACGAGGAGGACAATGGAGACGAAAAAGCACCCATGGCCCAGTCAGTCAAGGTCAACCGGTTCGGGGAGAACTTCTGGTACTACTGGGCCACGGCGATCCCCCTGACGTTGGTGATCCTCTTCGTCTGGCGCGCTTGGTGGGTGACACAGGACCGCTACTTTCGTCGCCACCTCTCGCAGGAGCTCAGCGAGGAACGGTACTGGACGGCCGACGGAAAGCCTCGCCAGCTGGAGCGAAGCTTCCTCTGGGACTTTTTCTACCTGTCGGCGAGGCGCGACGAGCGGCCTCGACATGTCGAGGAGCTGGCCGACCTTGAGACCATCGACTCTGGGAAGAACGGCTACGAAGGTCAAGCCAGCGCGAGGCAGCGGCAGATTCTGGCGACGAGGAAATGGAGTCTTAGCCAGAGGGCTGCGGCTGTATCCGTGTGAGGAGTGACGGATTTGACTGACTGGGATTTATAGTCGAGAATGCAGAATGACAAGTTTTATTAATACACAGGTTGACTTGAGACGTGCACTACCTACCAAGAGACTCATTGAGGCCCCCCAGGGACAACACAAGCGGAGGACACATTCGAACGAGATGCGGGCATCTCTTGCAGACATTGATTCTTACTAACTTAAAGTTGTGCAGGGTTCTCTCGAGGGACTATGATGACGGTGTAGCGACCAGAACGGCTCCAGACAATGCCTTGATGTGACAATGCATTCATCACGAGGGCGGTTAATGCGTGTCTCATATCCGAGACACGCGGAGAATACTCTCGGACGAAACCAGGTGGTTGAGTCGGGTAAGCCCTTGACTGGAATGCAGCATGACAAGGGAGGAATTCCTTGAAAGGGTTCGAGGCGGTGGCTATCGACGATGGCTTCAATAGCGTCCAGACGCCTCACCAAGGGATTCACCTAGAGGCCCCTATCCAGGGAACCAGGAACCTGTCTATTTCAAATACTAGAAGCCCCGAAATTGTTCACTCCTGGTTCTAGAGCTGGGTCTGGCTTCCTGTCCGTTGGATCAGCAGGTCAACGGCAACGGCGATACCACGCCGAACCCCGGACTCCACGGTCGAGGCCTCGACTTTCTGGTTAGTAAACGATGTCGTTTTTTCTTCGGTGAAGCCGTCGTCGCGATGCCAAGTCTCGTTGTGCCTCGTGCCTGACCAGATCCCCTGCGCCACCAAACGATATTCTTGCCCTCGTGGTGAAGGACGGGTTTTGGGAGGCGAGGAGGCGAAAAGTGAGACATTGGTTCAAGTGGCTAGGGGACTTTAAGTGCTTTGTGAGACATATGAATCCGGCGTCATCTGATGGTGGTTGGCGAAAGCGTTTACATCGGATGACTTTGGGACGACAGTTGTCACGATTCTATACGCATTTTGATACAGGGATTCTTCAAAGAAGTAGATTTAAAGCGGGAGAATCAAAATCGATCAGATGGCAAAAGACTTACGCAGGAACAGATCTGTCCCTGAATGGCTTGCCCCTGGTGGAAGCCACTTCGTCCACCATGGACATCAACACCACGATAAGACGCACGGGACATTCCCTTGAACAGAGCCTGACAAGACTCTTAAACTCTATCGTCAATGTCTAACACTAGGCGGCCCAGCCCTCCCGCAGATGTCCCAGCTAGCGCTGGACCTGACTTCAAGGGACATTCCTCAAGGGAGCTTCAGACATGCCAACCCACGGTTTTCCCTATTCCCCACCGTGTCTCTAGATCCCTTCCGGCTGTGATGGCTTCGCCCTCCCAGTCGAGAATGAGGATCGCCTGAGAAGGGGGCTGGCGTCGTTGCTTTCCGCAGTTCGATAGTCTAGGCCAGCCATGCTACACACGCGTCTACTACGTATCGCATCGTCCGGTCATGTATTGGAGTCTTCATGCCAAAGCCTCCCGGCGTCCACCAAGCAAGCCCTTCTTAAGGCGGCTTCAGGTCCCCTCATGTCTCACTTCCTTCGACAAGGTGGTTTCATTCTTTTAAAGCTGTTTCCTTATTCTATCACGGCACTCCTCACCTTGTTTCATTCTTTAAAGTGGTTCAGCCCTGGACTTCCGGCTCCGTCGAGTTCACCCAACCTCTCTATTCATCAGAAGCCGGCTTCAGCATCTTGGCTCTCAGTCCTAAGCTGTCATCTGGAATTCTCTGACTGTGTCGGAGTATTGATCGACAAATCTTGATAAGAAGCCCTGCCGCTCACTTGACCTACTCGGCCTTATTCAACATCACTCACTCACTACCAACTCATCCACCCCCTTCTCACACGCCTTCAGCTTCACACTCAGACATGCTCAAGCGTTTCATTCTCCTGGCACCTCTCCTGGTGCAAGCAGTCCTCGCTGCTCCCGGACTCGAGACAAGACACAAGCATCTCCATGACGAGGTACACCACGGCCACGGTAACGGAAAGACTCCAACTACCACTGCCACTGCCGACTCTGCCGACCAAACAATCGACGCCCGCTGGGTCAAGGCCAAGTTGGGATGGGTCAAGGCCCCCAACAAGTCTCAGAGACCAAACAACAACAAAGGCAACTCTGACGGGACCGTTCCCGAGTTCATCGCGCCGAAACAGCCGTGGGTCAAGGTGCCCAACAAGTCGACCAAGCCCAGTAGGCCTCAGGTCGGCGACTCTGTCGGCTCCAAGGACTCGACTGTCCCAGAGTTCATCCCTCCCAAGTTCTTCCAGGTGGCAAAGAAGAAGCCTCAGGATTCCGACCAAGACTCGCCGGATCAACCCGCGGCCACAGATGACTCCGAAGAGGTCAAGGTCGAAGAAAAGGTTCCTGAATTCATCCAGCCCAAGGGTCCTTACCGGGGGCCTCAGAAGTCTAACCCCCCCTCGTCGGACGACCCTGAAGAGTCGACGGTGCCCGAGTTCATCCCCCCTAGGTCTCCATTCGGCTACAAGAAGCCGCGTGCTGTCGAAGATGAGGAGACCGACATTATCGATGACGACTTTGACTATTCTGACGAAGACTTTCCTGGCGTGGACACAGCCGAGAGCCCTGCCCCCGAAGCCGAGGAGTCTGAGGCGGAGCAGGCCAACGACAACACCACTGTCCTGGAGACCAGGGGCGTCAGAAGGAGAAACATTCTTTACTTTACCAACTGGTGAGTGGCCACGCATGGTGTGTCGAGGCTTGGATGACACGAGGAACTGTGCTGATGAGATAAGGGGAATCTACAGAGCCAACTTTCAACCTCAAAACATCCCAGCTTCGGAAATCACCCACGTTCTCTACTCTTTCCTGGATATCGCCCAGGATGGAACTGTGTAAGTGCTTGACCTCTTGATGAGTCAACTGTTGCTAATCCTGTCCAGCAAATCTGTCGACACTTGGGCCGATACCGACAAGCACTATCCGGGAGACTCGTGGAACGAGGCAGGCAAAAACGTATACGGCTGCGTCAAGCAACTCTACATCCTCAAGAAAAAGCACCGCAACATGAAGGTCCTCATGAGCCTCGGCGGATGGACCATGAGCCCTCACTTTGTCCGGCCCGCGAGCACGCTGGCCGGGCGGAGGAGGATCGCGGCGAGCGCCGTCAAGCTGCTCGGCGACTGGGGATTCGACGGCATCGACGTGGACTGGGAGTATCCGCAGAATGCCCAGCAGGCTCAGAACTATGTCGACCTGCTCAGGGAGATCCGTCTGGCCCTCGACAAGTTCTCCAGAGATAACAAACTCAATTATCGTTTCCTGCTCACTGTCGCCACGGCTGCCGGCCCCGCCAACTACAAGGTCATGAAGCTCAAGGCCATGGACCAGTTCCTCGATGGCTGGCACCTCATGGCCTATGACTATGCTGGTGGCTGGGACACCACTACGGGTCACCAGGCCAACGTCTTCCTGTCGTCCAGCAACCCCCTGTCGACCAAGTTCAGCACCGACAGGGCCATCAACGACTATGTCGCCGCGGGAGTAGCTCCCCAGAAGATCCTCATGGGCATCCCCCTCTACGGCCGCTCGTTCGCCAACACGGCCGGCCTCGGCCAGCGCTACAGCGGCCTCGGCGGCGGCAGCAACGAGAACGGGATCTACCTGTTCAAGGACCTTCCCCGGCCCGGCGCAAAGGCGGCCATCGACAAGAACCTCATGACCATCATCACCTACGACAAGCAGAAGCGCGAGCTCGTCACCACCGACAGCGCCGACTCTGCCAGGCTCAAGGCGGCCTACATCACCCGGAGGGGCCTCGGCGGAGCCTTTTACTGGGAGGCCAGCGGCGACAAGCTCGGGGCCAAGAGCGTCGTGTCGGCCGTCAAGAAGAGTTTTGGGTCCCTGGAGGTGTCTCAGAATCTGCTAAGGTACCCGACGAGCGTGTACGACAATATCCGTCGTGGGATGCCGTAAATGTTGGCTCTCATTTTTTTCTCTTTCATATTTTTGCATGTTGGGAGTTTTGGGGGGGTCTTTTTGCTTTCCTTTGTTGAGAGATATCCTTGTAGTATACGCTGTATAGCATCGAAAAGCCTTAGACTATGTTGATCAATTCACTTTGTAACTTTTATATGAAATCTAGAATATTTTGGCCATGTTTGTTAATCAAAATATTACTCGTGGATATTTCCTAGAAACGGCACATGTTATCACCACACTCATGAGAGATACTGCAGACTTGGGATGGACTGATATAGACCATCAGGTTTTTTTTTCTTTTTCCATAATTCTCTTCTCTTGGTGGTGAGTTGTAAAAACTACATCTACTCGCTTACACGAGGATAGCTGCCCCCATGACGAGAACTGATAGACACAACAAGGCCCCCGGGCTTGCATGATGATGAGCAGCAGAAGGTGCCTCGCCGGCAGAAGCAGACTCTGCGACTGCAGTTGCTCCTGCGCGAGTGACGCTCGTAAAGGTGGTGGCGTCGGCAGAGTCAGAGTCGGAGGTCGAAGATCCATCAGCTTCGTCTTCGTCTTCCTCCTCTTCATCTTCGTCTTCATCCTCTTCTTCGTCATCCTCATCCTCATCCTCATCGTCTGAGTCCTCGTCGTCCGAATCTTCGTCATCGTCATCTTCATCCTCGTCCTCATCGGTGTTCTTGCTGCCCTCTTTCACATTGCCCCCTGATCCTGATCCTGATCCGCCAGACCCTGAGCTCGGCAAGACGGTTGTAGAAGCACTAGCCTCTGTTCTAGTCGAGTTGCGAAAGCCCGTGAAAGTTCCATTGCCTGGTGTCAAGACAGCCGTCGGAGTGGCGACTGGTCGTGGAGTGCTGACTATCCTGCCATCGGCTGTGGGAGTAAACGAGGTAGGTAAACGGATTGATTCCTGGCAAGTTAGAAATAATCTCTCACTGGATATACCTATTACTTACCGTCTCTGAGATGCTCAAAGATTCCTCAGCATCGGACGATGCCTGGATAGGAATAACGGGTGGAACGCTTGTATCAACCAGCAGCTTCTCCTCCTCCGTTGTGGTAGGTACTGCAGTCGTCTCCGACTCAGAGACAACTCCGCCTGTTGTTTCCGAATCAAAGGAATCGGTGAAGCTCAATGCTGGGGGAGGCTGAGAAACAACTGTCTCGATGAGGATCCCTCCAGATAACACGGCAGTTTCACTGGTCTCATCTAGCACTGAGCTCGACTTGAACATGTCAGCCGTTGCGTCTATACAGTAAATTAGCTGTACTTACCGGCTCAATGATCAGCTGTGCCGTCGCGACTCGTAGAGCCACAAGCGCAATGCAACATCGTGAAAGCATCTTGAAGTGTCGGAATGGGAGGGGACGATTAAGGGTTTAGAGATTAACGAGTAGATATGCTCCTTGAGATGCAAATGATAGGCAAAAGGAAAGAGAAGGAGAGACGAAAAGAAACTGTCCAGCAGAGAAGAAAGTGAAAGAAGTCGACCAGCGCTTGAGGAGACCAAAACACTGGCACTGGGCATCCAAAGGGTAGATATATATACCCCAACCTCATCAACAAAACAACGTCTCGGTTCGAGTCTACCGAGCCCGTCGTAAACACCATCCTCAAACTTCGCCAAGCCAGACCAAGAATCCTTACGAGACCGACACTATGTTTCAGCCTCAGTGAAGAGATGTTCTGATACAACGCCCCCAACCCCCCTGAACGACGATCAAACATGAATATCCCGCCTCACCTTAACTTGAAACTCCAGACAAATTCTTCGTAGATCAAACATACATAGTCCAAAAAAAGACCTCCTTGTTTAGCATTTTCCCTGCCCTTGGATCTACTGATACCCCGTAGTTGCTACGGTATTAAAACAACAAAACTGACTCTTACATGGCAAAAAAAAAAAAAACAAGAACCAACGTCACCTTGTCAGGAGGAGGAGGAAACAGGAAGCCTCCCTGACACAACGCACGCCATTCTCCGACGTTTGAGCCCAAGCCGCGCCTCCATCTACAATCTGCACTTTACTATAGCTAGCCCTGGCCGTTTGTATAACCGGCCCCCTTGTCCAGACTTGTCACATGCTTCCCCATCCCCTACATGTCCGGGCCCTGTCCATCCGCTGGAGTCCCCGAGGCTTCGACGCCGTGGAAGGCATCGCCAAACGCCGAGTCCTCCATGTCCATACTGAGATCCAGGCCCTCGCCAAGCTCGCCTGCCGAGCCGTCCAACGTCGGCCCATCAAAGCCAGCAAGCGCGTCTCCTGCCGTATCCAGGTCACCGAGCGAGCTGAAGTCGTTCTGATCAAATGATAGAGAACCACCCGGTGTCGCAGCCGCTGGCGTCGCCCCTGCAGACGCCGTCTTGGGGGCTGCTGGCTTGGCTTCAAGGCCCTGTGCATTGGGAGTGTTGGCATTTGCAGATGCTGTACCCGACCCAGCAGCAGCGTTAGCAGGCGCATTTGGATCAGGAGTGGCGCCGTCCTTAGGCACGACAACCCATTCTCCGCTGCCAGTTCCGTGGTCTGGCGCTGTGGTGGCTTGGTCCTTGGCTGCTTCAGTTCCACCCATCGTGACATCGCCACCTCCCGGTGCTGATGTTGCCCCAGCCTGGCCAGGAGCAGGCGATGGGACATTGGGGTTAGAAGGAGTCCCGGCTCCCGACGCCGTCAGGTTCGGCTGGGGAGTTCCAAACGTGTTCATGGGCGTTGATGTGGCCGACATGCCCGGGTGCATCTGGTCAAGCAGTCCGGCAGCAGTACCGCCCATGTCGACATCGGATTCCCCAATCATGACACCACTGTTCTGTGAGCCAGACTGTGAAGCCTGACGAGACAGTTGAGCCGCGGCCTGCGTAGGTTCCGGTGCCGGTGCCTGATAACCACCGTCTTGGATACGAGACACTACTGGCCTGCTCACAGCCTTCTTTCCTGTGGCATTCTCGACCTCTGACACTATCTCTTCGGCCGTCTTCTTGCTAATGGGACGGGGAGAAGGGTCATCGTCGAGCGGGTCTGGGTCTACCTTGCCCTCAACCCGCCAGATCTCAGTGCCCGTTCCCTCAACGACATTCCGTAGTTCCTTCTCCTTGGAATCAAAGATGGAGTTTGCCTTGAACTTGGCGAGAGCTTCAGCATGAGCCGCCTGCATCTTCTCAATCTCGGCCTTGGTCGACTCGATGTGCTTAGTGACTCGCTTGCGGAACTCATCTGCCTGTCCGGGGTCCAGTCGGCCGATATAAGGCTTATCAGGTCCAATTGCAAAGGCGTCGGCTCCTTGAGTAGGAAAGATTCCCTCTGTCAATGACGACAGCTCGCCCTTGAAACCGAGGCCGAGGTCGGCTGGTGTAATCTGGCTTATCCGATACGGAGACGAGAGGATCTCTTCCATCCACTCGTGGTTCTGCTGGTACCGGCTCAAAGCAATCTCTCTTGGCGTAAGATGGTCAAACATGTCGCCCCTTGAGACATCTTCGTCGTCATCAAACGCCGCATCCAGCTGAGGCATACCCGGAATGGCGGCCTGGCCACCACCCTGGCTCGCCGCGTGCCTCGCGCGCTTAGCAGGAGGACCGGGCGTGGCCTGTGTAGGATATGCCATCTGCTGAGGAACGCCTCGGGGCGCCATCTGGGGAGGGACTTGTTGGCGAGCAGGATCTGGTAGGGTGGGCCAGTTGACTCGGTCGGACAGCATGAACTCCTTGCGGCGAATCTGACCGGCTCGCTGTAGAAAGTGCCGCTGCTGAATGAGGGCGTTGATGCGCTCGTCGTAGGGGATCATGGCGATGGGGATCCTGTCGTTTGGCTCCGACGGCCCGTAATGCACAATGAACAGGCTGACATCTGGCTGAGGAGGGTTGGGATGGCCGGGGACGGGGACTAATCGACATCGACGACGGGCGTGGAGAGCATACTGCTCACCGGGGACGTAGCCGGCCTTTTGGTAGTAAATCTCGAGCATCTAGACGTGTCTTAGCATGCGTATCGTGACAATGACTATCCGACCTTACCAATCCGTTGCCCAGGTCATGCTTGTACAGCTGCTCCGGGGGAGCCCAGACGTATCCATCCGTCGCAAACGTGGATCCGAGGCGCTGGAGGGGCTGCCAGGTCAAGAGGATGGTGCCGTCGGTGGGCTTTTCGAGATATGTCCAGAAGAAGGGAGCTCGGTCTCGCGCGACCTGGGGGGCGCTCATGAGCCACTTGGCGACCTCGTTGAGGTCGAGCCGGGGCATCGCCGGGTATCGAAACGCCGAGATGAGGTGGACATGCTGGATCTGCGAGACTGTCAGAGGGGAATTGCGACGGTCGACGGTGCGCGCGCATGGTGGTGTTGACATACGAGGTCCTGGGGGACGCCCTGGCTAGGATCCGGTTGAGCCATGGTGGAAACCGTCGCGGCGGACGAGGCAACAGCGTGTCGACGCCTCTGATGGTGCGATTGGGTATTTACAAAATTGCGCGTCGCTATTGAATCGGCGCTGGGAGAATTCGATGAGTTAATCAGCCAGCGAACGGTGACGAAAGGACCTGGCGCAATGCAGCGAGTAAGAATGCGATGGAGTAGTTAGAGAGAGCGACGAGGCGAGTGAGAGTCCTTGCACGGGCCCAAACTTCTCGCGACAAGGCTGCAAGGTTATGGCCAATCAGAGGTCACGATCTTGGGGGCCGAAAAGTGGATCCAACCTCAACCGCGTCGACCAAATTACCATGACAAAAGAGGAATCTTCGACCACTCTGCTACACATACGGAGCAGCACTCTACCCAGTTATCAATCGGCATACGGATACGGTTTTATTCACTCCAGCTTATAAATACTTAAACTTGCTTTATTTTGTTCTGCTTGAGCTTCATATGGTCCCAAAATTCATCACTTGAGCCTCTAATTCCTGCTCAGTCATTACCTATCCGTTGCAGCGCCTGCGTGTTCCTGCGTTCCTATTCGACGCTTTTCATGTGACGCAGCCTTCGAGCTTCCTATAACTCGACCCTATTTAACTTAGATAACCATTGCTACCCCATTCACAATACACCCCTTATGCCTGGTAGGTAGAGGCCGACACGTTACCGCCGCGGCCAGTCCAGTTGACGTGGATGTCCTTGCCCTCGGGGTACTTGTCGCTGGCAGCCTCGGGCTTGATGTGGAAGGTGTGGGCACCGAAGTAGTCACGCTGAGCCTGGAGGAGGTTCGCGGGGAGGTCCTTGGTGCGGTAACCGTCGAACCAAGACAGAGCGGTCGAGAAGGCGGGAGTGGGGATACCAAGGAGGGCAGCCTTGGCGACAACGTCTCGCCAGCCGGGCTGAGCCTTGTGGATGGCCTTGTGGAAGAAGTCATCGAACAGGAGGTTCTGGAGGTCAGGCTGGTTGCGGTAGGCAGAGGTGATGTCCTTGAGGAACACGGATCGGATGATGCAGCCACCACGCCACATGAGGGCGATGGAAGGCTTGTTGAGCTTCCACTGGAACTCCTTGGCGGCCTAGAAGTTGTGTAAGCCATGATTCCGTCAAACATCTTGTTGTGGACAAGCTTACCTCCTGCATGAGCATGAAGCCCTGGGCATACGAGATGATCTTGGAGGCGTAGAGAGCCTGCTCGAGATCCTCAAGGAACTGCTCCTTGTCACCCTCAAACTTGGTCACGCGGCTGATAAACTCAAGCTTGGTAGAGGCGACAGATCGCTCGTCCTTGATGGCAGAAAGGCATCGGGCAAGGACAGCCTCGGCGATCAGGGTCACGGGCTGGCCAAGGTCCAGGGCGTTGACAGCAGTCCACTTGCCAGTTCCCTTCTGGCCGGCCTTGTCGAGGATCTTCTCAACAAGGGCAGTGCCGTCGTCGTCGTTGAAGTACATGATGTCACGGGTAATCTCAATGAGGAACGAGTCCAGAACACCCTTGTTCCACTTGGCAAAGACATCGCCAATCTCCTTGCTGGAGAGACCAAGGCCGCGCTTCATAATGTCATAGGCCTGTATTCACCTGGTCAGTCTCACGGTGGGCAATTGGGTCCGCATGATGGAGTTTCATACCTCGCAGATGAGCTGCATGTCACCGTACTCAATACCGTTGTGAACCATCTTGACGTAGTGACCAGCACCCTCGTCGCCGACCCACTCACAGCAGGCCTCGCCGTCGCTCTTGGCAGCGATGGCCTGGAAGATGTCCTTGATGTGAGGCCAGGCCTCCTCGTTGCCACCGGGCATGATGGAGGGGCCATATCGGGCACCCTCCTCACCACCAGAGACACCAGAGCCGACGAAGCGGATGCTCTTGCCAGCAAGATACTTGGTGCGGCGGTTGGAGTCGGGGAAGTGAGAGTTGCCACCATCAATGATGATGTCGCCCGAGTCAAGGAGAGGCAGGAGCTTCTCAATCCAGTCATCGACAGCCTGGCCGGCCTGGACGAGGAGCATGATGCGGCGGGGGGACTTGAGCTTGCCAACAAACTCCTCGACGCTGTGGGCGCCGACAATGGACTTGCCCTTGGCCTCGTTGTCCAGGAATCGGTCGACCTTGGAGACGGTTCGGTTGAAGGCGCAGACGGTGAAGCCGTTGTCGGCCATGTTCAGAATAAGGTTCTGTCCCCTGCGAGGTGTGTTAGTAACATGCCGTCTCCGGCAGCGCCGGGCATTTTCTGGAGGATTTCACTTACATGACAGCGAGGCCGATGAGGCCCAGATCCGCACTTGGAGCATGGTCAGCATTCGTGGTATTTTGAACAGCTGCAGAGCTTAAAGGTGAGGTAGTGGAAGGGGATTGTTGAGCACCGCCCAGCTTGAGGTTCGCAAGACGGGCTCTGCCTCGAGAACCATGAGCCAAGTTCACGACGAGAAGCGAGCCGAACCAGCACAGCACGCTCAAGTACTCCAGGCGCAAGCTCATCGCGGCGATTGCCTCACCGTCGCAGCGCCCGGAGCACGCGGAATGAGGCCATCAGAGCATCACCATGGGAACTCTGGGGCGGGGTGGTGGGGTAAATCGTGAGGGACGAAGGTGAAGGTACACGATGGAGGGGGGATGTGGACTTACACAGGGCCAGACATGATGGGCTACTTTTTGATGCTTGATAGACGCTCGACGGGGTATAGAAGGGTTGAGAGCGGATGCAGAGTTTGAGGAATAAAGGAGGAAAAGGAAGAAGAAGGTGAGAGATGGAAGAAGGTTGTAGAGAAATAGTGAAGGGCCGTGGATCAAGGTGGGAGCGACAGGGCCGTGTTATTACATATGCGCCATGCTGTCACAAGCAAGCTGGCGACACCCCATGGAACTCCGCTGGTTCGGTACCTTGCGCCGTAACGCCCCCCCGCCGTCTCCGTACATCTTTCCGCTCCCTCGCTCAACTTAGCATTACCGCACGCTGAGCGCTCAATTGTCGGCCGTCCGTCTGAGGCAGCTCATCCAAGCATGGGCATGTTTGGCCGGGCGCGGCGCCAAGAATGGGGTGGTATCCGCAGTGATTGGCGGGGCTTCCCAACTGCGTATCGTCATCGTCGCTGCGGTGCGGCCGACGGTGTTTTCTTACATTTTCCTTTTAGACGACCCAAACGGCCAAGCCATCAAGGGTTGGGGAGAAGAGATGCTTGCTCCCTGGCTGGTTTTGATAGGCAATTACAAATTATTTGCGCCATTTATCTATCATCTCTCTTGCTCTTCTCCTCACCGGCATCAATCTGATTTGAGCGTTTCTCTGGAAACTCGTTATACCACTTCTCGATTCAGCATCACATCCCACCTCATCATCATGACTGATGCCCCTCCCCCTCCTCCTAGTGCTGTGCGATAACCAAGCTACCTCACCTTACAAGGGTGCCGTCCATGCAGTGCAAGCACCTGGTAGGGGTCCATTCAGCCACGGACACCGAGTTCCAGGACCTCCCCCCATTCAGAAACCCTCTAGCATTGCCCCTCCCCCCTCAGCTCCAAAGTTATGACGATTTGGCGGTGCTGCCACGGCGTTACCCCTTGGTGCAGCAGTCTCACTCACCTGGAGCTTACCAAGAATTTCAAAACCGTGACACAAGCAATACAAATCTCATACAAATCTCGCCGGATACACGTGTCTGACCTTTTTGGCTTGCCGCGTCCCGTCTCAGAACTTGTTTGGCCAGTTGGGCCCCCTCAGTCTCAGAACCTCCTCAGTTGTTATGCATGGCGCGCCTCCCTTGCTCTGACTGCTCGCTCTTGTTGGGATACACCATCCCATGGCAGGCTCATTTTTTTTTCCTGCTACTCCTCCTCCGCCTCCTCATGGCCCACGTCCTCGGAGCCATGTCGCCCGAATGTTGGGACCCACGTCTCCGGGGCCGTACTTGCCACTGCCGTGCCAATCGAGTCCATCATCGGACAGTAGCCCGAACCCCAACACGCTCTAACCTGGGATTCCGAACCGATAGCCCCGAAAAGGAACAAAGAAGAATGGAGGAGGAGCCCAGAAAAGGCCGCACCGCCCAGCAACATGGTTCTGCTTCGCGATGGATGCTCCTCCCGTCTGACCAAGCATTGACTCCACCGGAATTTCATCCGCATTGCTCGTGCGGCATTGGCCCCGAGTTTTAGTTTTGACACCCATCCAGTGCCAGCCTCATCAATGTCCGAAGTCGCTCATGACGAACCAGAGGCGATGATGCCCAGGCGAGGCGGCCTCTTACAAATATGAGTGGCCAAACGAGTCTCTTTCATCCCGCGCTGACTGGCTCAGGCCAAAGTCCAGAGTCCAGATTGACTCGGCTCCTCATGGAGCCGCCCAGAAGAAACCCCTCTCTAACGTTAACCTGTAAGTGGTAATTCCTTCAGGTTTTCTCTTCCATGCCTCCAATTAGCCGTCAACTTCTGCCGCCCAGGACTCATTGATGGGTCAATCTTGCGGTTTCAACATCGTCCCGCGGCCAATCGAGATGAGCAGTCTGGACACTCGTCCAGTGAGCCACATGCTCCCCAACGCGCATTTCTGAGTTGAGCTCCAAAACCTGCCCAACTGGGATGCGTTGAAGCCTCACCAACCCCCACCCCCAAGGTCAAGGTGCCCACAGCACCATTTAGCCACAGGACTCACCGTTCTTGCATCCATCCATCCCGAGTCAATTCTCCCGTGGAGACGTGCCATTATACGGAGCACCAGGCCCCAGGTCAACGGGCAGTGCACAAACCGGAGATCCATTGTCCGGCCAAGTATAAAAGACACCCCATGGCTTGCTCTGCGGAAATGCCTGTTGCACTTCCTACGGATGCGACGGAAACCAATGTCCCTCCTACTTTGGACGGTTTGAACGGAAATGAGCGTTTTTTTATCCGTCGCAATCTCCTTCATGATAGAAATTCTCACTTTTTGTCAATCCCAAGCTTTCATCCTGAACAGCCTGCATCCCCGTTGAGGTGAAGTTCGTGGGGGTCACCTTCTTCACCTTAACATTCATCACGTGATACCCACCCCTCACCGAACCCATTGTTTTCTATGCCAAGCCACTGGCCGAGGCTGAGGCGACTCGTAGAAAGGCTATCAATCCTCTATTTTCTTCCATACACCAGCCACCATCATCAATAACGACTTGACATTACAACACCGCAACACCGCCTCGACATCTCCAACGACCGGCTGCAGGTACTAGACGACTTCTTGAAAGAGGAACTTTGAGCAGAACTCGGCTCAAGGTACGTTTTGACACGCAAACACACACCGCCTCCCGTTTTTTCTTCGCTGTATTCATCATGGCGTACCCTCCCCCTCCAGGCATCAGCAACAACTCTCTCCCGCCGAGACCTCCAGCCTCCAAGGCCGGCTTCAAGCCCGCGTTCTCTTCCGCGGCTCAGTCCTCCTCGAAACCAGCTTACTCGAGCGCCCCGCCGACATACTCCGGCCCTTCGAGCTACCCGGCCACCACCGCTGCCCCGGGTGCCCAATATGCGCCCTCCTACTCGTCCTATCCGACCGGCGCTCCCCCCGGCGCCGTGAGCTCCGGCGCGCCTACTTCTTACTCATACCCTCAGCAGCCGCAACAGCAGCAGCAGAGCTACGGACCTCAGAGTTACAGCGCCCAAAACTACGGACCTCAGAGCTATGGAACTCAAAGTTACGGCGCGGCAAGCTACGGCGCAGCTCCGCAGATCCGAAATCCCTTTCCCACGCCCGGCACTGCTAGTAACGATTACGACCCCGAGATGGCTGCGCAGATTGCCCAGTGGCAGAGCGCCTACGTGAGCCGCGATGCGACTGACGGCAAGAGCGACAAGCCTGCGGGCCCTAGCGCACCCAGGCCCGATATCCAACCCGCCGCCGGTGCCGCGAGTGCTGCTTCTGCTGGCCAGGAGAAGAAGAAGACAGTTGTGCGCGAGGGTGGCGGCAAGAAGTGGACGGACGATACACTGCTCGAGTGGGATCCCTCTCACCTGCGCCTCTTTGTCGGAAACCTTGCCGGTGAGACGACAGATGATGCCCTCCTCAAGGCCTTCTCCCGCTGGCGCTCGGTGCAAAAAGCCCGTGTCATCCGCGACAAGCGCACGTCCAAGTCCAAGGGCTACGGATTCGTCAGCTTTAGCGACGCCGACGACTTCTTCCAGGCCGCCAAGGAGATGAACGGCAAGTACATCCAGAGCCACCCGGTCGTGGTCCGCAAGGCCAACACGGAGATCAAGGTGTCCAACTCCAAGGACAAGGATAGAAATAACAGGAGGAATAAGAACAACCACAAGAAGGGTGGTCACGGAGGCGGTGGCAGCGGTAGTGGTGGCTACGAACCTAGCCTGGGCCCCATTGGTGGCGGCGGCGTGGTTAAGCCTGGACAAAAGACCAAGAACGGTCTCAGGCTGCTTGGCTAGGATGTTAATATCTGGATTACGTATTGGTTGGTGTATATTACGGTGTTTGGCGTTGCGTGGATTCATCCATACCCAGCCGTGGAGTGTGCAGGTTTGAAGGCTCGACAATCGGCAGTTAGGAAACAGCTTTGAAAAACATGGCATTCAACACGATGAAAATTCGACATCACCAGACTAAACTTGAAGATGTGATTATGTGAACGAATGCCTCTGATCATGATCTAGCTCTCGTCGTAGAATCGGTATTGGGGTATCTTGGGGTCCCTGGCCTGCTCTGGTCTCGTGCCAGGCTCGATATCCATGTCTTCCCAAGCATGCGTCTCCATTGCCCTCCTCTTCTGCTGTCCGTCTTTACCTGACAGATCATCCCTTTCTTTCTAGTTAATCACCATGCCACCCCTGTGGCTCACTTGTTTATTTATATAGTACAAAATAGATGGGGTCGGGATCGGGGCTTCATGTCGATAAATAAGCCAGCCCGATGAGTCGTGATACACAAGCCATAATATCCAAAAAAAGAAATAGGTACGCTAAACGAATGCTCAATCGGATCTATCGTGCCGACGTTCATTGGCCGTTGCCGTTGGTTGTAGCAAAGGCTGAAAGTCGCCGTCGGCTGTGACCGTGTCGAGTCGGTCGATGCTGTCGCGCAAAAAGGCGGCGTTCTCCCCGTCTGTATCACCATCACGGTCTATGATGCCGCTGCTCTGGCTCGATGGGGAGTCGGGCTCGTCTTGCTCGGCGAGATGACGGCCGTGAACATCGTCCTGGGCTTCTTGTCGCATCTTCCTGATCTTGATGTAATTGTAGGCGACAATGGCAGCCATGGTGGTGAGCAGACCGACAAAGTTGATGAGAGTAAGGCGGTCGTGGAAGACGACGGTGGCCGCACTGATGGTGACGACCTCCTTGAAGATGCCGGCAATGGAGAGTGTGACGACAGAGGTACGCTGCAGCAGAGCGAACTCGGATGCCGTCATACAAAAGGCGATGCATCCAGGGAAGAGGAGGAACAGGGGTGCCATGACAGCGCCCCATTCATCAGCAAGGATCTTGAAGCCTTCAATGAGATTTCCAATGCCCTCTACAGGAATAGCCAGGGAGATGAGTATGAGAAACATGACGGGGGTTAGGAAGAAGATGCTAGAAAAGGGATTCGAGGTCGCAGGGTTGCGGAGGAGGAGGATCTGGGTCAAGCCCCAGCGGAAACCGGAGAAGAAGGCGGCCGAGATGACGAGAACGAAGCCACCCAGCTTGAACTCGACTTCACCAAAAACCATGAGAATGACGCCCATGGTCATGGTAGCGATAATGCCAACGAGGCGCCATGTTGGAGTTTCGAGACGGAAAACGAAAGCAAAGATAAGGACAAATGCAAGGGATGAGGACTTGCACATGGCTGTGAGGGTGGTTAGATACACGAATCATCAGCAGTCAATAATTCGGTCACATACTGTAAAAAGTAAGACTGATGAACTTGAGAGACGTGTTTCCCAGTCCAATATCAAGACCTGTGGCGGCGCCACAAGGGCCAATTCTCGTGAGATAAAACATCTTGGTCATGCCATAAGATTTTGGCTCCTCGTCGTGTCTTGACCTCCCCAGATCAGACTGATGCCCTCCGCGACCCGGCCGCAGTGAAGGAATAAAGTATAGCACTAGGCCGGAGAGTATAAACTGCACCACCATGTGCATGGACGTGGTGAAGAGCGGAAAGGCGAAGTTGAGCCGATCCTCGTCAAACATCCACTTGTTGTACTAGAGCCACATTGTCAGCAATTGAAACTCAAAAGAAGGGGGCGTTGTGGGAAAAAAGGGGGGGAGGCCATACAATGGATATTGACAAGGAAAAGAGATACCACAAGAGGATTAGAGAGCCATTGATGAGAAGGGTCTTGATGACGCTCTTGTCTGCTTCTTTGCGCTCCTCGGCCGAGATGTCGTTATTCCCCCTCGCGATGCGCTGGTCCAACTGGGTATTCCTCTTGCGCTTCTTCTGCCTCCTGTGCCGGTCCTGGCGGGTCAGACCCGTCTCCTCGTCGTCTTGCAGGTCCTCATCGCTGTAGCTCTCATCCTCCGACTCGTCTTTGCGGATCGCAAAGCCATTGGCGTCGAGATCTTCCTCTGAAATCTTGGGCTCGTCAGATAAGCCGTTTGACGCTGGGCCGCGGCCAGAGGTGGCGCGGGATCTGCTGGGCGAGCCGGCGGGGCGACCGCCAGAGCTGATCTGGCTGCTTCGACGGCGACGGTGTTCGGCGAGGGCCTCCATCTCGATGTCGTGGTCGTCGGTGTCACTGTCGTAGTCTTCGCCAGTGTGAGACCTGGCGGCCGGGGAGCGAGACGGACCGGCCACTGCTTCGCCTCCTCCTCTGGACCTCAGTTTTGCTGATCTTCCTCTTGAAGCTGCTGGGTTTGTTGATGTTGATGGCGATAATGTTTGTGTTGCTGCAAGATCGAGGTCCGTGGAGTTATAGCCAGGGGCCCTGTTGGTGGCTGACACAGGGAGAGGGAGAGATGCGTCGGCGAGGAGAAGAGGTTCGGGGGAGGCGGAGGGAGAACGGGAGTCGGTCGGGGGAGGTGGTGAGGGTAGGAGATTGTCGGATCGTGAAGGGGGAGCGGTCATGATGGAGACCCTAGAAATGGAGACGGGGACGGGGCTTTCATATGCGAGCGACTGGACCTGTTGGAGTGGATGGGGAGGGAAGACGGACTGGACTGTACGGTACGGGCGATCTGGACTCGGCTGAGCTGGGCTGGGCTGGCTGGGTGTGTTAGCCAAGAGGAGGCCAGGTCTAGCGTATGCAAAGGGCGGAGCTAGTACGATTGGAGTAGTCATAGAGCTACGGTCGCTGGGGTCGCGGGGCGGTTGTAGGGGGCCGGAGCGCATGCCCAGCAGCCCAGCTGTAAGCCCCAGGTTGGAACTGTCCTGTCCTGTCCATGGCCGCAGAGAGTGTCACACCTCACCTTGCCGGGAATTTGATCACTGGAACACCGGGAGGATGAGACATGGGGGGGTGAACTTGTCTTCCATGGATGCTGGTGATGCTTCCCTGGTACCTGCTCCGTAGTTCTTCCATCTGCGTATTCGGTCTACATATTTCATAACGTCAGCTGGATGCTCACCTCTCTTCTATCCATCCATGGATCCCTAGGTCGAGTCCGCTGCCCGTCGAGTGGAGCTACGCGGAACCCGTGGCGCACTGTCCGTCCGCACGCGACACGGTATCCAGACGGTTGGAAGAGCCATGATTGGCTGGGGGTCATGTTCTTGGTCCGAGGAGAGAGTGCACAAAGTGCATGGGTTCGCCGCCTTTTGGGTAGGACGACGTTTTTTTGACTTGATCAGAGGGAAAAGTGGTCTTCAATATTCATGTTGTGCCGTCCAAAGTCCTCCTCGAGCGGTGAATAAGCCAGCTTGGTCAAGAGCAAGACCTCTGCCAAGAGGACTCCTCGGGCAGCAAACAAGCCAGACGCCTCCATATTGCAGCCACACCAAGGTCAGAAAATATGTACAGCAACAAGGAATAGGGATCGCCGTATGACCTCTCTCAAGTCGCACACAGTTCGATCAACTCTGCGGGGTTTGAACGGCTAGGGCTGTCGGTCTGTGTCTGTCTTGACCTGAAGAGGAGAAACATTGCATCAACGATCTTCAATGAGCCAGGCTGCTGATCACCTCCGCACGTGTGTGTGGACGCTCGCTACAACAGCAATAGTCCATGTGATGGCGTTAATGCATGCCGTGGTGTCCGTCCGTGTGCACTCTCTCGCATCAAAAACTGGACTTCGGACTCCTGTCCCCTTTGCGTCCGTCCGTCATCCCCCTATCCTTGCCATCGAATTCTCGGCACTTGAGCTCTTCTCATGCGAAATGCAAATGCTTCAGTCTGAGGCAGCCAGCGGGTCCGTTCCCTTTCAGGGGCCCTGGCTCGTATACGGGTATCGGAACGACCAAGTTAGACCCTGCATAAAGCCAGGCACCATCTTGATTGATGAAATGGAAAGTTCCTGACCCCCCCAGCCTCTTTTGCGTTTGTAAACCGTCCAGCTTAAACGGTCAGGAAGAAAAAGTCGGTTCTCTGTGACAAGCTAGCTACTGTAGCTCCGGCCCAGCCGGGATCCTAGATCCTGGTCAGCCATCATGCAGGCTTCTAAGCATGAGATTTTGTAAAGTTTACGACAATCATGAACTTGGCCATTTTCATAGTTAATTGCCAGGCAAGTATCGAGCAGCTCGGACAGCGCTCCTTTTCTTCTGCCAAGTGCCAACGAGCTCTCATGTCTCAATCATCGGAAACTTGCCGTGTTGACTCCGAGACCCTTTTTTTGCGCCATGGCGTTTACTTGGCACGACAATGGCCGATGTTCCGTGCCCGTGTGCGACAGTGCCTGGAACTTGTAGTCATAGAAACTGTGTCTTTACCAGTTGCCACTGTAGATGCTATGTAGTTGTTAACCAGGTTGTCCAACGAGGTGCGCAGAATAGGGGCGGCTACCATGAGCAGTACCCTGGTAAAGAAGCGATTGGGTTAATCGGGCACAGCCTTCTCGGCAATTCATCTTCAAATCCTCATGTTCCAAGACCAAGGCTCTGCATCTCAGCTGAATCGCCCATCTGAATCGAGGTATGTGCCACAACATGGTAAAAATGTGTTGGATAAAACCGGCTTACCTCCATGGAACGTTGCGTGAAAGTAGCGTTTTAGTCCCCTTGCTTCGATGGCTGTGGCTCTAATACCTACCAGGTCAGACCAACACATACATACCGGGTAGCCAGCCATGATTCTCGACATACATATATATCAGCTCCGTTGGAGATGTGCTCCCTTGCCAAGTCCTGGCCGTCTTTACCGTTGTGTTCACATCCCTTGGTAAATTGATTGAGGCCGGAGGGCACACGATCTAGCTATGGATCCAATTCATTATGAGTGAGGGAAGCAAAAGATTTAAGGATCTTGGTTTAAAGAGCCTAGGACATAACTGGTGAAAAGGCGCGCCCTCTTGCTTTCTGATAAATACCTTAGTAAAAGTCATGTAATGCCTCCCCCAAGTCTTTATAATGCCCAAAGTGCGATGCCTGCATACTGACTAAACCCTCAGTGGCGCTGCCAGCAAACATGGCCATTGGAAGCCTCAGTCTCCAAGTCTCGGCAGCGCTGCTTGTCAGACTGGAAAGAAGAAACAATTGGTTTGGTCAGCTCTTATTAGCCGTCCATTGGCACGTGGACAAGAAGTCGGCGCTGCTTTTGGCAATGGCCACCCACACCAAGCTCTGAGCTGCACCAGGCGATCCAAGCATCCATCGTGAAAGCTTATAAGCACCATCCCCCGCATGCTCCTTCAGCTCGTTTTCACAATCCCTCTGGAACCTCTCAGGGAATCGAGATACCAATACTGCCAATTCTCTCCCGTATATCCGCAGATCCAGTTTTTTGCTTCGCCGGGACTCTCGGGGCTGCACGATTCCACTGCAGAAGCACTTACACAGTCCATTACATCATCCCCGAGCTACCCAGCTTGACAACCTCAGCTGTCCAGCAACTCGCAGCATCTCACCAAAAATGGCTTCTCAATGCTCTGCCGCGCACCCAGGGGGCTCTCGTCGTGCTCAGACGGGAGGCTACCTCCCAATTGAGGACTATGGAATGATTGGCAACATGCACACTTGTGCCCTTGTGGGCATCGATGGGAGCGTCGACTTTATGTGCTGGTAAGGATGACATTTTGTCTTCAATCTCAGATTCCTCGGCTAAAACTTGTTCTCCAGGCCCGACTTTGATTCTCCATCTGTTTTCTGTCGGCTGCTGGACAAGGACAAGGGCGGCCACTTCTCCATTTCTCCTCCTGACGACTTCAACTGCACCACAAAGCAGCAGTACCTGCCATCGTCTTGCATCTTGCAGACCAGATCTATTCATGAAGATGGTGTGGTGGACCTGGTAGACTTCTTCCCCCGTCCAAAGAGTGCCCAGGTCATGACTCGGGGCCACAAGCTGAACGCGTACCGAGAGGCCACCAAGGTCCAGGAAGAGCTCAAGAAGTGGCTGGTTCGTCGAGTGGAATGCATTCGTGGCAGTCTAACTCTTGGTACTGTTTCTAAATACTTTGAGAGAGAGAAAGATGGAACTAACGTAGCCAGATGTTGAAATCTTCCCCTCGTTCAACTACGGAAGGGATCCGCATGAGACCATCCTCTACCAAGAGCGTCACACACCAACTGATGCCAGGAGCAAGGTTGCTGCCTTCCACAGCAAGGACGTCAAGCTCCAGCTCGATGTTGCACTCGAGAAGGGAGACGAGGAGACCAGCTGCCCTGCCATCACCTTCAAGAAGGAGAGGCGCTCCGGAACCCTCGGCGAGGGTCTTGTCGCTCGCATCCAGATCCAGGAAGGCCAGGCCATTTCCTTTGTCCTCCGAAATGACATCAACAATCACATCACTGAGCACATCTCCACTGAGGTCCTGGATGCTCAGCAGCACGACACCCAGACTTTCTGGTACAACTTCATCTCACAGTCCAAGTACAAGGGCCGATGGAGAGAGGTTGTGTCGAGGAGCTTGATGATTCTCAAGATGATGACATACGGTATAGATACCTACACCCTTCTTCTTTCCCCTGTATCCATGCTGATTCCTCGCAGAACCTACCGGTGCAATCATCGCATCGCCCACATTCTCCGTCCCCGAAGCCATCGGCGGCGTGAGGAACTGGGACTACCGCTACTCCTGGATCCGAGACTCGAGCTTCACAATCTACATCCTTCTCCGTCTCGGCTTCAAGGCCGAAGCCGACGCCTACATGGAGTTCATCATGGAGCGCTTCGTCCACTCACGAGGCCCAGACGGCGGCCTGCCCATCATGTTCACCATCCGGGGCGAGACCGACATTCCCGAGCTCACCCTGGACCATCTCGAGGGGTATCGTGGCAGCAGCCCCGTTCGTATTGGCAACGGCGCGGCGTTTCACCAGCAGTTTGATATCTACGGTGAGCTAATGGATGCCATCTACCTGTACAACAAGTATGGGAAGCCAGTTCCTTGGGATGTCTGGAGGGCTGTGCGAGACATTCTCGGTAAGTCGAGCAACCAACCACCTTGCTAGATTCTACTAAACAATTGTAGATTATGTCTTGACGATTCTTGATGGTGAGTAATGGCCAATTTAGAAAAAGGCTTGTTCTAACAAGAAAGATCCCGACATGTCCATCTGGGAAGTCCGTAACAACAAGCAGCACTTCACTTACTCGCAGATCATGCTCTGGGTTGCCTTTGACCGCGGCCTCCGCTTGGCAGAAAAGAGATGCTTCCCCTGTCCCAACCGCGCCAAGTGGATGGAAGCAAGAGACAATCTCTACGAACGCGTCATGGAGAAGGGTAACATGCTTCGTCTCGCAACGGTGGATTTTGGCGAGCTGACTGCTGTCTAGGATACAATGAGAAGATGAAGTCCTTTGTGCAGAGCTTCCAGAACAACACCATGCTCGACTCTTCCATCCTCATCGCACCCCTTGTATTCTTCATCTCGCCCTGCGACCCACGTTTCCTCAACACTCTCGACCGCATCCTCCTGCCCCCTGAGAAGGGCGGCCTGACAAGCACCGGCTTGGTATACCGCTACGACACCGAGCTCTCCGACGACGGTTAGGTCCCCTGATACAAGAACCCTCCGCCCCCCTTTGACAGAAGAGTGAGCTAATGTTGCGGCATCGTATTTAGGAGTAGGCGGCCACGAGGGCGCATTCAGCATGTGCACCTTCTGGCTCGTCGAGGCCATGACCCGCGCATCCGTCTACGAACCCAAGTACCTGGTTCGGGCCGTCAACCTCTTTGAGAACATGCTGGGCTTCTCCAACCACCTGTGCATGTTCTCCGAGGAGATTGCGCGCAGCGGCGAGCAGCTGGGCAACACGCCCCAGGCCTTTAGTCACCTCGCCTTGATCAGCGCTGCGTTCAATCTCGACCGTGTGGCTGAGAAGAGGTTTCACTGATGCGGGATCTGTGGTTCAGAGCAGTGAGCCGTGAAGGGGCACCCTCACCTATTCAAGAATGACCCTGTCCTGTCGATTGCACACTGTATCATCGTTGCCTTGGGTAATGAATGCATCATAGTATCTTATTGGCGTATTTAGATGCACCACTGCATAGATCCGTTTCCATCTTTTGTGAAACCCTTCAACTACCTAGTCTCGCGGATTCAGACACGGAATCTCCAACTTCAATCGTAGGATACTGAGTCTCCTTCGTAGTGCAGTCACCCTGGTCGTGTCGCATATGAACTCCAAAGTAGACCTTGCCGTCGAAGCGCCTCGTCTTCGCTAGAGTGACGAACGGCTCCTCCCTCTTCTCACCTGTCTCTTGATCGATACAGACCATCTGACATCTGCGACACGCACCCAAGAGCTTGAAGTTTTGGCGGCCAATGTGTACAGAGCCCCAGTCATCTTCGGCAAAGGCTGTATATGCCTTGGTGCCAGTAGCATGTTCCAGAACAATGTTGGCTCGGAATGATCGCTCTTCTACAGGGTTGCCACCTCTGCTCATGATTTCCCTATTCAACTCATTCACACTTGAGCTGTGTATCATGAGAATGGGGCTCTCGTTGGAGAGTAGGATCTTTGCTGGCCTTTTCTGTTCCGAATCAGAGTCGGGGGGTGACGGCACGTCTGGGAATGCCCCTGGAAGAGTCCGAACCCTGCTAGGCTGCTGATATCGTTGTATCTGTGCCTTGGAAAGGCGGCTTTTCAGACCGAGACCACCTGGAGGGAAGCGGGCCAGGACACACGGAACCCCCAGAACGCTTGAGAAGAAGCCGTTGATGCTTTCTGACGTGTAGAGCTGCGCAGATACCTCCTCACCGCATACTCTTGATCGTTGTCTGTCGAGCGTTGAATCGAGAACGGAGGGATCCGCGGAAAGAGGTATAGAAATCTGAAGTGGCTGGTTGTCATGCCGCTTCCCGTGATATGATACTACCAGTTCTCCTTTGTCAAAATCAATACGCGGCCGCAACAGAGCCATCCTGGGACATCTTTTCTGGTTAAGTGCATGGCCAGAACCATGGTGTACCAAGCACCATTCGCGATCCCAGGCTAATCCTTCGGGTCGAATCTCCCAGGAAACACGAGGCGGGATAGAAAAGCCAGCACAACTCTTGATTGGGTATATGGTGATGGTTTTCACCTGGAGCCGAGGGGAGTCGGACATAGCTGTTGGACTCATGGCGCTGATGATGGGCTCGATCGTTGGTACCGTGGTTTCCAGGTAAAACTCTTTGATGAAGTCGACGAAGCGATCTACATCTGCCTTGGTACTCATCGCACCCAAGCTGGCCCGAATGACGCCCGTTGGCTTGCCTGACATGATATCGTTGTCCGCTCCGCATCGGAAACCTGAAGAAAAGTTTCTCTTCATTTCCCAAGGTTGTAGCCCAAGAGCCGAAGCAATACCTCCTGGACTGCATAACCCGCCTGTTCGAATATGCATATTTTTCAGATTTGCAAGCTTTTCGAATTCAGTCAGGCTAACCCAGGCACCACGGCTGTTCCTCAAATTAAAGGAGACGACAGGGCCGGTTCCCAGTGATTCAGTCCCAGACGTGTCGTTGGTATAGACTGCGCAGATCGGCTCGCCATTAGCATGGCGCAACTCGGTCAGTTGCCTTAACAGTCGCTGGCTGAGGTACGAGGTGTGTGACCTGATTTCGTCCATGGTACCAAACAATCGCTGGTGTACTTCCATAGCAATATCAAGAGCAATTATACTATGAAATGGCAGCGTGCCATCTTCCAATCGTTCGTGTAGAGAGTGCGACTTTGGTGCATGCCATTTCTCCTTTCCGCATACAACCATGTCCACGGTACCGCCACCGAAATACTTTCGATGGTCAAATACCCATTCAGCAGACCGTCGAACGATCAAAGCGCCAAGGTCGGGAAATCCGAATATTTTGTATAGGCTGGCGACGACGAAGTCGGGCGTAATAGTAGGATCACTTAGATCCAGACGTGAGGTGGCGGCAAACGAGGATGCGTCCAACAATGTGAGTAGGCGAGATTTTGAATTTCGATGAGCCTCCTTTAGATCTCGGCTCCATGTTAAAGGGTATCTTTTTCCATCCATGTGAGATTGGGCCGAGTATGAGAAGAGTGTTGAAGGCGGTGGAGAGTGGGTGGCATCCAGGAAGGGAGAGTTCCCCTTTAACCAAGATTGAAAATTGCCGTCATCGATCAACGAGCTATCAACAGCTTCCTCTCGGGCCCCGACTAAGCTGGTATGACAAGCCTCGTGGTAGGCATAGAAGAAGCCTTGAGGCAGCGCTCTCATGGCGTCAACCACCAGCTTCACGCCAGCGGTGGCATTGGCCACGAACACCACATCATACTCTGCTGGGTCCGCCCCAAAGAAGTTTAACAAATTCATGCGAGCATCTTCGATTCGGGAGGTTGAGTTCTGGGACGATGGGGAGGCAGAGTGGGGATTGCCATATATCGTTTCCATTATCGAAGAGGTGAAAGCGTCCATCAAGGACTTGGAGCATAAAGTTGTGCCGGCATGATCGAGGTACACAGAGTCTAAACAAGTTAGTGCTAAATAAGTCTAACGTTTATTTCAGACACGAACCCTGCAACATGGGATACTCTCTCGTCCTGAAGTGCTCTACCGCGACGTTATAGCGGTAACTGTTGGCGCCGCTGCTACCCGTGTCCATTTTTGCCATGTTTATTGGTAGAAACCGTGGGATACGAAGGAGAAAGGTGTCGGGTCGCTTTGAATGTTTCCAAGAATTATTCTTCTAGCAGCCATGGGCTATCGAGGGGTTCATATGCTGCACGACCTCTTATCATCTGTGGGTGAAGGCGGGCGCTGTATCATGGGCCAGCAAGAGTGGGGCGGTCGTGGGGGAGGAGCTATCTGAACCAAGCCGAGGATGAAAGAGAGAAGACGGTGCGGAGTATTAAAAGAGCTCGATGCGAAGGTGGATTTGGTTATTATTCAAAAAAAATATTAGAGAATCGCATTGATGTGACAAGTCGAAGCTGAGCCACTTCTGATGGCGGTCAGCTGCATTATTGTTTGCCGCTTGTTTGCAAGGCAAGAGTGGGAGAGACTTTGCCTTTGCCCAGGCATGATGTAAGAAATCACCCCCGGATTGTTTGTTAGGTGCAGGCGGAGATCGCCACGCTCCTTCCCAGGCACACTCGCCGGTTACCGACCGATACCAAGAGGTAATTGGCTCGAGAGAGGCCGGAGACTCCCAGGGAAGCGGCGACCAGGCAATCAGTGATTGCCCCAATGCCCCAAGACGGGACTGGTGAAGCAGGTACGTACTTGCCGACACCTTCCCCGGAACGGCTGCATCAGGGCCCGCAGCCGGTCGCAAACGTCCATCCATCGGAGGAGCCTGGTGCCCCTTGTCAAACAATCAGCCCCACTCAAATCGCGCGCCGCGGCCAGCTCAGCAAACCAAACCTCCAACTCGCTCCCAGCCAACCAACGTAAACTTAGTTTCTTCAACTTCACTTGACCTCACTTCATCGTATCGGTTTATCGCCCTGAGGTGAGGCCTGTTGGAGCGCAACTTCCTCCAGCTCAGCGCCATCTTCATTACCAAAGTCGCGCTCATTCAATTAGTTTGTCTCCCCCATACTCTTTGAGTATCCTTCTCTCTCTTTCCCTTCTCCCTCTACAACGCTTCAAACCGTCGACCCAGCCTCATCCGCAGCCTCGCGTTGTCCCCTCAGCCGTCCCTCCCCTCCTGCCACCATCATCATGCCACATTTATTCTCTTCTCATTCTTCTTGTCATCTCTTGTCATTCGTTCAGGGCGCGTCGCCCTAGAGCCACCTTCTTCATGGCGCCTCTTTGGCATCCCTACTTGTTTTCTTGCTTCTGGCTCTATTCCTTGTCCAAACATTCTTCAGGATCGTCTCTCTAACCGCAATCATGTTGCCAAATAATAGGCACCACCTCGGCAAAGCCCGCAATCCATTTCCAGACACGCGCCCCCAAGAATTGACTTTCGCCTCTGCCTTAAAGAGCAACCTACTCCCATGCCACGTCGCGTCCTCGTTGCCGAAACCAACAATGGACTCGTACACTTCTTTTCGAGATGCCTCGGCTCGCTCTCCCGTTGAGAGAAGCTGGAGTCGCGACGAATCGCGCACCCGAGATGATCGCGCCGATCGAGGCGATTCCTTCTACCGTGGAAGGTCACCAGGTTCGTCGTGCAACCTCGCGTCTCTTGAACTTGACTCGTATCGCATTAGACAGTATCGCTCACCAATTCCCAGGCCATGACCGTCGAGACCGCCGCCGATCTCGCTCACCCGCCACAGTTGATCGCTATGAACCGCGATCTCGTCGAGACGATCGCGATCGTGACGACCGACGTCGCATCACTTCGCCCCCCGCCAACATTGATCGATATGTGCCCGGCCAGGAGCCTAGCTCCTCTGGCAACGTCGCAGTTAACCCTCTGGCCGACCCTGTCAAGCTTCCGTATCAGGTTGGCTTCTCATACTTTGGTGAATGGTGGAGAATGAATGAGAAGATCAAGGAAGAAAAGGAGCGAGTCCGCACTGGTCGTCGACGTGAACCCGAGAGAACCCGTGGTCCAGAGGACCGTGAGAAGGAAAAGGCCAAGATTCAGGCAGCCTACGATGCTTACAAGGAGGAGCTGCAGGCCAAGATGGCACGGGCGTTTGTCTCGGAGCACAAGAGGGAGCAGTGGTTCAAGGAGCGCTATGTCCCCGAAATCCGCGATGATTTCCGGGCAAAACTCAACGAGCACCGACGTGGCGCCTACAGCCAGTGGGAGCAAGACCTCGAGTCTGGCACATTTGATGACTTCTCCTTGGAAGGTCTCCCTAAGAGCGAAAGCAATGGCAGTGGAGGCGTTGTTGAAAAGGAAGAGGGCGAAGCGACGGCCACCAACGAGATTCTCGGTGTTGGTGATCTCGTACCAGCGAACGGTGCTGACATTCGAGACGAGAATCAGTTCCAGCCGACTCTTTTGATCAAGACGATCGCTCCTCACGTCAGCCGTCAGAACCTTGAGGCCTTCTGCAAGGAGCATCTTGGAGAGGAGGAGGGAGGTTTCAAGTGGCTTTCTCTTTCTGATCCCAACCCAAGCAAGCGGTATCATCGGATTGGATGGGTCATGCTCCACCCTTCTTCAGAAACGGCGCTGCCTATTGACCGTATTGATCCTAAGGACGAAGACGGCGATGAGGCGATAACGTCACCTCAGCCAGTATCAACCGCTGACAAGGCCCTGGAAGCCATCAATGGAAAGACGGTCAAGGATGAGGTCCGGGGTGATTTTGTTTGCCATGTCGGAGTCCACAGCCCGCCTGTCCACCCTCGCAAGAAGGCTCTTTGGGACCTTTTCTCGGCACCTGAACGCATTGACAAAGATCTGCTTCTTGTTCAGCGAATTGTCAACAAGTTTGAGGAAGAGTTTGGCTCTGATTTCCAGGCCACTCTGAAGATTGAAGAAAAGGTCGAAGACCTGAGGAATGCTGGCCAGCTTCAGCCGGCCGTGCTCCCGACTCCGGTCAAGAAGGTCAAGAAGACGCGCGAGGTGGGCATGGACGAAGCCATGGACGAAGAAGAAGATGGTGTGATTGAAATTGAGGAAGAGGAGGAAGAGGGCGCTGTGGACGACGAAGAGGTTGATGACGAAGATCTCCTAGTCAAGAAGAAGCAGCTCGATCTCTTGATCGAGTATCTACGCCGAGTATTCAACTTCTGCTTCTTTTGTGTCTTTGAGAGTGACTCGATTCACGAGCTCACGCGCAAGTGTCCGGGCGGTCACTTGCGCCGACCACGCAGCACATTGTCTTCTGCGGCCAAGGCGGTCGCCCGGGCCAGCGCCAATAGTGAGCCCTTCCCTGGTAAGAAGCGAGGAGAGGGAGCCGAGGAGACAGAGAACGAACCTACCGACGGGGACAAGAAGTTCCGAAATGCGTCCAATAAGACGGAGCAGCAGCTTCTCCGGGCCTTCAACTGGGTCAAGACGTTTGAGGACAAGTTGACCCAGATCCTGGACCCTCACTCTGTTGATATCCGGAAGCTTGGTGGCCGTCCTGTGGACGAGGCTGTTGATGAGGAGCTTTCCAAGCATGTCAAGCAAGAAGATGAACACAAGTGGCGGTGCAAGGCACCGGAATGTTCCAAGCTGTTCAAGGAGGAGCATTTCTGGCGCAAGCACGTCGAGAAGCGTCACTCTGAGTGGCTCGAGAGCATCAAGCAAGAGGTTCGTCTTCACCTGCTCATACCTGAACAACACCAGCTAACTGGGTTTCTAGTTTGACCTAATCAACGCATATGTCATCGATCCTGCACACATAGCACCATCGAGGACAGATGCCAACTCGAATGGCCATTTCCCACCTGCTAATGGCCAGTCGAACACTGGCACACCCCGTGGTTTCAATCTCCAGAACTTTTCTGTGAATGGCATGATGGGCATGCCTGGATTCCCTATGCCCCCTGGCGGCTTCGCTCCCATGTTTGCGAATATGCAGTCTGGTGGCTGGAACCCGATGGGTGATGACCGTTCTGGAGGACCCATTCGCCGAGGAGGCATGGGCGGAGGCCGCGGCCAGTATCGATCTGGCCCGTATGACCGCCGTGGTGGAAACCGTTACGAAGGCGGCCGCAACCGTGTGGGCGGCTCTCGATGGGGAGACGGCGCAGGCGGAGCTGCTGGAGGACCCCGTGAGGCGGTACAGGGACGAAGCCTGAAGAGCTACGAAGACCTGGACCAGGTGTCTGGTGGTGGAAGTGGCGAGCTCAACTACTAGATTGACATATTGCTTGCCGTACAAGCTGATGAGGGGTAGCTGGAGTTGGTTGTTTCATATTGGGTTCCTGGGCAACTGGATTCAGGTGTCGTGGAGACGAATATCTCGCGATATTCCGTGTAGATTATGCCATTGTTATTACTTGCTTATTTTCGAAGTCGATTTGAGAGCTTCGATAGGCCATGAAATTGCACCACATATTCCCATTCTACCCTTGATTGCTTTCCTTGAAACTAAGTCTTTGCCCTTGTAAAATGAATAAAGACAGAGGCATCGGTGGGCCTCGGTGAAAGGTGAGCTAGCGGATCTGGTGGGGACATGCACAATCTTATCGGCCAATAGAACTCTGCGATAAGATATTTTTCGCGACGCACATCCCCACCGCCCACCTCTTTTTTCTGTGGTGAACTCTCCAACGTGCACCCGTTCAAGTCAGCGATTGCCTTCTTCAAGCTTTACAGTCGCAAAGATGGGACTCCTTGCAGAGAACAAGATGTAAGACTACCGCATTGGCAAGGCTCATCTGCGAATATCTACTAACCCATTGACTGCAGCCGACGAAAGATCAACAAGGATCCCAACAACACCAAATGGACTCGAGACACCAACACCTTTGGGCAAAAGATCCTTCGTGCCCAGGGCTGGCAACCAGGCCAGTTCCTCGGAGCTGAGAATGCGCCGCACTCGGAGCTGCACACGGCTGCAAACGCCTCGTACATCCGCGTCGTTCTCAAGGATGACATGAAGGGACTGGGCTTCAGCAGGTCCAAGGAGGACGAGGTTACAGGCCTCGATGTCTTCCAGGACCTGCTCAGCAGGCTCAACGGAAAGACCGAGGACGAAGTTGTGGAGGACCAGCAGGCGCGCCTCGCCGTCAAGACCCATCACTTTGTCGAGCAACGATACGGACCGATGCGATTCGTTTATGGCGGTCTCCTGGTTGGCGATGAGATGAAGGAGAGGAAGGATGATGAGGAAGCCAAGACGCCTAAGGATAAGGACGAGGACGTGGTTATGGAATCCGCCCCAGCACCGAAGGAATCAAAAAAGGAGAAGAAGTCGAAGAAGCGGAAGGCCAGTGACGACGACGAAGACTCTTCCAGCCGAGAATCAGACTCCAAGAGCAAGAAGAGACGCAAGGAGGAGCGCAAACTGAAAGAGAACGACAGCAGCGCCGACACGGACGACGCTAAGGCCAAGAAGAAGGATAAGAAGTCCAAGAAGGACAAGTCGCGCAAGAAGTCTGCAGAGGTCTCGGAGGACGACGCCGTGCCGTCAGAGGAACGCTCCAAGAAGCGGAAATCCAAGTCCAAGTCTAAGAGCCGGTCTCCCGAGGACTCGGAGGAGGACAAGGTGAAGGATAAAAAGTCCAAGAAGGAGAGGAAGGAAAAGAAGGACAAGAAGCGCAAGAAGGAGGAGGCTGCGGCCTCGGAGTCGAGCAGCACCATCGCCACGCAAGAGTCGACGCCTGTACCGTCTCTGCCAGGAACCGGGCTGACGACACCATCTGGAACATCAACTCCCCGGGGAAGCAGGAACTTTGTGCGGTCACGATTTATTGCGCAGAAGAGGCAGGCTGTGTTGGATACCAAGGCGTTGAACCAGGTCCGTACAACCCAGTCGTTGCCCTGTTGCTGGACTATTTCGCTAACAAGAAGCAGATTTTCATGGTCAAGGCCTAAGTCAATGTTTCTCTTTTATCTGGAATCGGAAAACAAAAGCATTCGAACGGGGAGCAACTATAGACCAAGGTACGGGAGTGTACGAGACGCTGTTTGAAGGGCCGGCGCTGGGTCGGTGATACACAAAGCTAGAGAGTCCGTCACATCTCTTGGAGTTGCGGGAGAATCGCCAATCTCAAGCCCAAGACTTGGCTTGGTTTCAGCATCGAATCATGGAGAAGAGTAGTCAAGGTGTGCCTGATGATCACACCCCAAGGAAACACAGGAGGAGGGAAGCATAGCGAATTTTGATGCAGATCATTTACTTGATTTATTTACTGCTCCTACTACAGCTGAACTCGCTCTCAGCATCACTCCAATGGCCAAATTACCAACCCATCAAGGGCACACAAGCCAACACTATTAATACATCGATCATCGTCTCGCGAATTGATCGTTTACTTGCGAGTTTCGATCATTTATTTCTCGGCGTTCTTGCCAAAGTTGCTGCGACACGTCAGTCCATCATGAAGTAACATTGTGTGTGATGTGGCGATGACGCACTTGTGGAAGAACTGGCTGAAGATGCCGCCCTTTGCTTGTTGGTCCGACATGCTCGCGCGGCGGGCGGCGTTGGCCTCGGAGCCTCGCTTCTGCTGCTGGAGGCTTGCGAAGGCGGGCATGAAGCCTGAGCTCTGTTCAAGAAGCATCAGTATTAGGTTATTGGGGATGGGGGACGAGAGACGTTACTCGACGGCGGCCGCTGGCATTGGTGTTTTGGTTGTTTTGGGGAGCACCAGAATCCATGATTGCGGTTGTGGTCAAGTTGATGATGTGTGGTTTGTCAGATGTCCTTGTATGAAGGACACGATCGTGGTCAATGGTTGTTTGAGACAAGAGTTCAATTGGGGTTGAAGTATGAAGACAAGACAAGCTCGAGAAGGAGGGGAGGAAGCTCAGCTTATATGTGACAAGGCGATCAGACAACTCGCCGTCGATCTTCAGGACAGGAAGGAAAAGAGGTACGTAGACAAAAGCTTCCCACGGACGGGCGTCCTTGCACGCACGCACGCAAAAGGGCAACGCCATCATCACCACTCTCTCTCTCTCACTGTAGCACAGGAGAACAACCACACTCACTAGCTCGTCACCTCCGCCCGTGTCAACCATGCATGTAAGTGACGGCAGCGACGGTTCGATAGGCTGGACGCATCCGTAAGCTTTGCACCCGGGGCCCTCCATCCGCCATCCCACATGCTGGCCATGCTCCTTGGAGAAATGGTCAAACGAGGCCATGACCGAGGTGGCGTCCCTCTCTTTCGCCTCTGGTCCCCTTCTTTCCGTTGTGATCCAGCAGAGGAGCTCGCCGTCTCGTCCCTCCCAGCCAACCAGGTCTCTTCGATCGTCAGACACTGGAGGAGCTGGGGCTCTCTCTCACTATGAATCTGATTCACAAAAAAAAAGAGGTCCCTTTTGAATCATCATCATCATCACCTGGGGGTGGGAGCTCCCTTGGAAGCGGGGAGGGTGGAATGCCCGCCTCGACCTGTGGGCATCATGGCTTTTTTTCCCTTGAGGCGCTGATCTTGACCCGTTTTCCCCAGACCCAGACGCGGAGAGGGGCTTGTCAAAGCAGGTCACACCACCACACTCGGCAGGGGAATTACTAACACCAAGACAAGAGTCCAGGCCAGCCACAGAGGTACAGATACAGCAACTCGAGCCTGCAGCGTTGCATTTTGCGGAGGTCGGGGGGGACCAGCTGCCCGCAGCTATGCACAGTTGGAGGGTGTGGGCTTTCATGGATGCAATTCCCCCCCCTCTTTTGGTTAGGGATTGATCATGATACCAGAACCGTCAAGAGGATTGATAACCTATTCCTACCCTCAATGACGACGTTGAAGTGGGAATTGGGATGCGTTCAGAAGAGCGGGGCATCTGGCTGGCGTTGCGTCGACGGGGCTCGACGTCCGGTGGGGCCGGCCGGTTCGGGGGGCCTTGTGGGGCTGTTCTTGCGCTGCTCCTCCAAGCGAGAAAGGGCAAGTACCGGAAGGGGGGGGAAAGAGACAAGCAATCAGGCTGGCAATTGGATTGTTAAGCAAATGGATCAGACAGGGGTCACATGAAAGATGATGATTAACAGACATTGGCTGGTAATCTTGCAGTAAATATTCTCAGGGTCCTCCAAACGGTCATGTCGTGTGCGTAACCTTTGCCAAAAGTCGAAGACGTGAATGGCTTCGGTAGCTTGTGGGGCAAACCCTCGTCTCAGACCTCAACTGACGACATGACCCGTCTCTAGATCCTCGATTCCCGTGTCTAGTCAGGGTCCTTCCTCATCAGGGGCTTTCCCTTGTTGTCGTTGTTGGAACTATCCGGCTTTTTTATTTTTATTTTGAAATTTCCTTTCGTCTAGTCATGATACCGTATTGTACGACCCCCCTCCCTTCCTGCACCCCGTCTAGATGCCACAAATCCACCTCTAACACATGTCGGTCGTCTTTTTGGTCTCGTATACAATCAACTCCAGCCTACTCCTTCTCTAATCTCACCGCCGGGTTCCTCTCGATAAAGTTGAGATCCACCTTGTGGCCCAGCAGCTCTCGGATGTTGGAGATCTTGTACTTGATCATGGTCGGCCTCTCCAGACTCAGACCCCAGCCAAACACCCGCATGTCCTTGGGCAGGCCCATGGGCTCCAGCATCTCAGGTCGGAACATGCCACTGTTGCCAATCTCCACCAGCTTGCCCAGACCCTCGTGATAGCTGAAGATCTCCATGCTGGGCTCGGTGTAGGGGTTGTACGCAGGCTTGAACTTGAGGTTGGTGATGCCCATCTTGGCAAAGAAGACCTCCATAAACTCCATCAGACCTCCCAGAGTCAGTCCGTAGTCGGCAATGACACCCTCCACCTGGTGGAACTCGGCCAAGTGAGTCGCGTCCACCGTCTCGTTACGGAACACTCTGTCGATGGAGAAGTATCGGGCAGGGGGTGGCCGTCCGTCGGGTCCCTTCTGCGCCGCCAGCTTGTACAGCATCGCCGTTGAAATGGCAGTGGTGTGTGTTCGGAGGACCAGTCTTGTGGACTCGTCGGCCGACCAGGGGTATCTGTAGCCGATCGATCCAAACTTTCCGTCCTGGTGCACCTCCTTGATGTTCTCCCAGTACTCCTCCGTGTTCTGTCCCTCCTGCTCCGTCCGCGGCTTGTCGCCCACCTTGGGGTCCGAGATGTAGAAGGTGTCCTGCAGATCACGGGCAGGGTGCTGCTGAGGCACGAAGAGGGCGTCAAAGTTCCAGAATCCCGTCTCGACGAACTTGTTGGTGGGCATCTCCTCGAAGCCCATCTCGAAGAAGATTTGTCGGAACTCGTGTCGCACCTTGTTGAGGGGGTGGAGAGCGCCGGCGTTCTGGTCGGCTCCCAGGGCCTTGAAGTTGTAGGGCTTGAAGTTTGCCGTCTTCCACGACCCCGACATGATCATGTCGGCTGTCAGGTCCGTCTCCTCCTTCTGGATCTCGAGGGCAAACTTGGGACCCTGGCTCATCTTGAAGCTGATGACCTTTTGCATCTTGATCAGTTTTCGCTTTCGCAGGTCGGTCAAGATCTTGGGCTCGTGGGTTCGGGTCTCCTTGATCTGCAGGAGCTGGGCTCGGGTAACATCCTCGATCGACTCGGCCTAAAGATGAGAGGTTAGCAATCGTTCAAGGGCACCCCTTGCTCCAAGTGTTCCGACACTTACAGTAGCAACAAGCTTTCCGTCCTTGCTCTTGGTAATCCACTTTTCCTTAAAGGCCTTGCCCTGGCCAACCTTGGTGACAGTCTTGTCGCCAATCGCCTGCTCCAGCTCCTGAATGGTCAAACCCTCAACAGCGGTGCGCAGAGCCTCAAAGACGCGCGCCTCATGGCTGCCGTGTTCGGCAATCTTCTCGGCCTCGGGCTCCAGGACAGCCTCTTCTCGGTCAATTGTCTCGTAGGTGATCATGGACCGCGAGGCCAGGCGGTCGAGGGCGGCCTTGATGTCCTGGAAGGCGATGGCGGGGAAGGCCTCAGCGGAGAGGAGGGGGCTCTGGGCCGAGAGGGCCTGGAGGATCTGGGAAGTGAGGTCCCCCGTGGGGGCAGAGCTTGAGGTTGTCATGATAGGCACTTGTCTCTGTGTCTGGTGAATGCGAGACGAGTTTGCTCTTCTTCTAGGTCGTCGTTGTTCGTCTGAGTCACGGCAGAAATTATTTGGGCCGGTGCTGCACCACCCACCACAGCACATCCGATGGCGGGGTACGGAGGTACTTTGGCCAGCTTCAGTGCAGTGCCCGTGTCCCGCGTTTTTCGGGCTTATCCTTTCTCCGATATCCGACCTCCTTGGCCGTGTCTGGCCTGTCGGTAGTCGTAAGTGCCAGTCACATATGATCCCTGCAATCCTATCATGGCCTCTCCCAAGCTCCAACAACTCCGTTCCCACCTCTCCAGGCTCCCATAAGAACTCGTATCTTGAATTTCCTAGTTTCAGCCAGTCGCTTTCTCATTTTTGCTGTCGATTCGATCTTCCGAGCTTCCATCAACCACAAATCATCCCCAGAGTCGCCCATGATCTGCACGTGCTCTTCCTGAGCTATCGCCCTGCTCATATGCAGAACTGGCTCGCCCGCGAACCCGAGAACAGATGACGAGCCCCGAGAATGAGCCATGATGCCTCGCCGAGCTCTACGGCGCGAACCGATGCTCCTCCCGCCGACCTCGAGCCTCTCCCTGCGTCCTCTGCCAGCCGTGTCACCAGGGATCTGCTATCACCCGAGCAGCCCAGGTCCTCCCGGTCGCGCGCCCAGTCGCACTCGCAGCGCCGCAAGAAGAAGAAGAGCAGGAAGCGACGCAATCCCGGCCTAGCGAGGAAGTTGGAATTTATTACACATTTGCTCAAGAGTCTTGATACCCTGGTGTTTGCGGAGTTGAGCGCGCTGTATTATATGGAGTACGCTACCATCCGCCCTTGTTTACTTGCCCGGCTTGCGCTTACAAATGTCTGCCTCTAGATGCTCCATGTTTCGATTTATCCTACGATCTGTCGGCCAGTACATGTATTTGACACCTAAGGATGAGTCATTTCCCTTCCTCACGCCCGCCAGTCGCATACATGTCGTGTTAGTCGTCATCCCCAACCTCATCTGCATGCTCCTCCACCTCTTTGCTTCGCTCCCGACTGGACCAGACTATCACCGAGGCTACATGCATGGCGGCTTGGTCATTGACTTTATAGGCCAGAAGCCGCCGACGTCGCGGATCTACTACCTACTCGCCGATGTTGCGATACTGGCCATCCAATGTCTGATGCTGACGGTACATACGGAACGGGAAAGGCTTCGCCTGACCCTCAAGACATTCCGCCCTCTAATACCGGACGTCGCCCAGGAGATGGGCCCCACCCTAGAAGACCTAGATGCAGAAGAGCGTGGCGTATCTCGGGACATGCCTGGCTCGTTACCACCGAATGAGACAGAAGACATCGAATTGCAACCGCTTAGGCCTGTCAATGAAGCAGAAGAGGGCAGCTCGCAGTCGGGAGAACCAGAGCCACCTACCAGAGAGTCGCCAGCAGACGAGCCGACAAGGACCTATCTGTCGGACGTCCTGAGCTCAGGGAATGCAGTCATCGGCGAGTATCACGTCCTGCACTCTATGCGCAACGCAGCGATGGATCTCGAGAGGACGGCAGCACACTCCCTGCGCACCATTAGCTACGGAGCGACCATGGCAGCCATTGAAGCCCGCAGGCGGGGTGTCACTGTACCAGCTCGTCAGGGGCAGACTGATAGACGGTAATGAGATGCAAGAGATAATTGTCAGCGACTGTGCCATTGATTGATTTTTCCGAATGAATTGCTTCCTTTGCTTTGCTTTACGCCATCTTCCTGCCAACATTGCCAACGCCAGTACCCTTAACAGAAACAATGATATCATTGGTGTCGTCCTCGACATCTCTCAAGCCCCAGCTGCTCGCGCCAAATGTCCTTAGATCCCTCGCCAATCCAACCATCTCTTCAGTTCCAATTACGTCGCGGCCGATCCTCAGACGACCGACATCTTCTGATCCCATAGCCATGAGAATGAGAACCGTTCCGGCAGAGGTCTGAGTAACGCATCCGCCCTGCGAGATTGTCTCGAGTAGCTGGAAGGCGCATTGCCTGCCAATGTCCTCTGGAACCTCACCACCTGAGGGTGGAACAACCACGTCGGCTGAATAGAGCACACCAACTGCGCTCGACTCGGCGACCAAACTCAGACCAAACCCAATTCCCAGCCGCCTCTTGCTTCCCGCCTTGTCACCCGTGGACACGAGCGGCGCCTGGTCGTACTGGGCAGCAATATGAATGTCGGACACCAGGGGGTTGAGGATCTCGCGCGCCGAGTGGATCATTCGGGCATTGTTCGAGGCAGACACTCCAGTGCAGTATGCGACACCTCGAATCCTTTTTATCCGGCCGGGGCTTCGGTTGAGATGTAGGGTCTTGGGTAGTCGCACTTGGCTCGCGAATCGCAGCTCGACGCACCCACCGCCGCCTCGTCCGCCGGGTCCTGCGCAGGATCGCTGAAGCACCCTCAACTCTATCCGCGCGGGAGGGATGCCAAAGAGGCCGAAGAGGGGGAGGATGGCGGTTCGGAAGGAGTCAACCGAGATGTCGCCCGTCTCGGTGGAGGATGTGATGACGCCGGGGCCCGAGATACGGACGTTCATATGGGCTTTCGAGAAGGGCGCCAGGAGGCAGAGAGGCATGAGGAAGTAGGTGACGCCTCGCGTGTTGTTCATGGAGATGTTGTGCTCGATGACGTCTCCGTCAGAAGCTCCAAAGCCGGCGATAGTTCCTGTGATCAGGCCAGGGTGATATGTGATTGTCGTGCCCGAGTACGAGATCTGCATCGAGCTGCCATTGGTGACGGCCTCGAGCAGGCGCAAGAAGGAAATCTCATGAGGGGCGAGACCGGGATTCGTGGGCGACGTGCTTCGAATCTTGGAGATGTGAAGAGGTCGACCGGTCAGCGTTGATAGAATCAACCTCTGGGTGAAGTGCCGGTGTCCTGTGAACCGGAGGAACTCTGGCGAAGGGTTCGACATTTTGCTGTGGTTGGGGTATCTTGAAGTCGCAATATTGCAGCTTCGCCAACGGTAGAGCAAAAAAATATCTTTCTGCCGCTGGAAAAGTTGCTTAGGTCGCCGGATGTGGTAAGCGGTGTAGCCCCCACCCACTGTAAGAGCAAGACTTTAGCATCTCCAGCGCCTTATCGATAACGGGCCAATGATTGAATTGTGCCCGCCAACTGCTCGAAAAGTTCAAGGCCCTCACGTCAACGAGGTTTCGACACTGCCATTGCGCGCTTCGGCCATTGAGGATGGCGGGTCGACCGCTTTTACTCGAGCTACGATGCCGGAATGAGACAATATGTCGCTCATGTCGATTGGCGATCCGACACCGGCCGACACAGCAGCCATGGATATCAGCAGCAGCAGCATACAGTTCGAAAGCCACGGCGCAACGACCGGCTGACGATGCCGTATCCCGAAAGCCGAGCAGGTTCGAGCTCAGGCAGTACCTCGATCGGATCAAGGCGCTTCGAAATCCAAACAAGGGCACAGACGAAACGTTTAGCGTTCGGTTCTTCGATCAGGACGGCAATAAGAGGACAGAGCTGCCCAGTGAGGAAGCCTTTGGCGCATCACTACACGAGGTCGATACTTCAGGGCTCAAAGATGCCTTGATAGAGATAAAGAATGAGATGGGCGGGCAGGACGAAAAGGCAGCCTTCCAAGAGGTTGTGGATCAACTGGGCCAGGACTGGGACAAGATGAAGACGGCCGACGACCTGGAGAGGATCATTGCCAAGCTGGACGCCTACACGGCGGCGATCGATGAGGAGATTGACAGGACCGGCGCAGACCTTCCCAAGGAGATACTGGAGGAGCTAGACCTGGAGCTACCAGGGTTGCCCGAGATGGGGACCCTCGGCTCTCGAATAGCCCTACCTCAGGTCCCAGAGAAGCCGTGGACGATCAACCAGCGGAAAAAGGTCGCCCGTCTCAACACCACTCTAGCCCGGACAGCGAGAGACATGCGCCGGGGGACGAAGCTCACCACCAAGACTGTCCAGGCGCTGTTCAAGGCCTACCACGCGGCCCGGCTTTCCCTCGCCCACGGCTGGAGCCACGTTCCTCTCGAGGTCTGGGATCTGCTTTGGAAGGTCTTTTCGGCGGACGAGTCGGTCAACATCCACCGGCTGTCACACCTTGCTCTCTTGTCGCGAGACATGAGCGAGGCCAAGGTCACGCTGAACCCTGCACAGCAATTGTTGACCATTGAGGCGGTGTTCGTCGATGGATGGGAGACAAAGGCCATCGAGAACTGGAAACGATGCATCAGCTCGCTGGGCGACGAGAACGCCGTGACGTTCCAAGAGTTCTGGGAGCTCGGCGTGAGGATGTTCTGCCGCGTTGGCGATCTGGACCAGGCGCAGCGAGCCGTCAACAAGCTCATCGAGAAGCAAAAGGACCCTCGCATCCTCATGCCCCTGGTCCGGACGTGGTCGGAGCTCGGGACGGAGGAGGGCCAGGAGAAGGCGTGGCTGGCGTACCGGCAGCTCCGCGAGCTGCTGGGGCACGACATGAAGCTCACCGACTACGACCAGGTGATATCCTACTTCCTGACCACCAACCAGACCGAGAACGCCCTCTACGCATTCGTCGACATGATGAGCGACGGCAAGATCGACCTGAAGAAGCAAAAGTACATGCCTTCGGTCGTGGCCAACAAGTTCTTCTTTGGCAAGTGGCTGAAGAGGCTCATCGGAGCGGGCGACCTCTCGGGCGCGCAGAGCGTCGTCGAGTTTATGAGGAAGAGGGGCATCGAGGCATCGCCCATCCAGCTGAACGGCCTCATCGGTGCCTGGCAGCGATCAGGGGGTACTGAGGATCTGGACAAGGCGGACCAGATGGCTTGGGGCATGATTGACTCGCGAATTGACTTTGTCAAGGCTCGAGGAAGTGGTGGTTCCTCCAAGAACAGGGCAGTAGAGGCCACTGGCATGAACCCATTCCCTCGAGCCACCTTGGAGACCTTCTCCCTCTTAGCAGAGAACTACCGTCTCCGCGACCTCCACGAGCGTCTCTTGATGCTATGGGAGGCGTTCCGCGAGGCAGAGATGAAGGCTGACTCGTTCGTCATCAACCAGCTCCTCGAGTCGTATATCCAGGCGGGCCAGTCCAAGGAGGCCCTCGAGCTCTATGACACGTTCGTGACGGAAAAGGGTGTCGAGCCTGATCCGTACACCTTCAGCGCTCTCTGGAAGACGCTCGCCATCAACCGACTTCACATGCCCTCGGCCGGGCCCATCCCCGGCATGGTCTCGTCGACTCGCGACCTCTTTGCCGAGACGGCCAAGTTCCGGCATGTCTTCTTCGCGGCTGACGGCGGCATGGACGGACAGCTCGCGCGCAAGATCCTCCACACGTTCCGACGCGTCGACGACCGCGCCGGCCTCGTCGTCGCGCTGGCCGCCCTCCGCGACGTCTTCAACTTCCTACCGCCCGAGACGCTCGTCCTCGAGATGGTCATGGGCACCACCAAGCTGGCGTGGGATACGCCGACACACCGCCGTCGCCTCGTCCACGCCAAGCGGAACCTCGACCGCGCCATGCTGGACTGGGCCGAGGGAGATGAGTCGAGGCTTCAGGGAGAGCGCCGCGGCGAGGCCCTCTTTGAGTATCTGCAGAAGCAGTACTGGCCTGACGAGGACGGACAGGGGCAGGTGTTTAAGGAGGCGGCGAAAGAGATGGGAGTGTACGATATGATGAAAAGGGGCCAGGGGAATCGGTAAATAAGAAAAAAGGAGCATGTATCGGCGCTTAGGGGGGAATATTATGGCATCTCTCCAATTCAAATAGAGCGACGAGGTCGTCGCATGTTGTATACTAGGTACCTATGTACGTACGCACACACGCTCATGAGAAGCGTTGGAAATGACTTCAAGATGAATGACGGATGCAACATCTATCTCAACGAACGGTCTGGGTGACTCGAGTGAGATACATTAGTCAAGACGTATATCTACAAGCCCATCTCAATAGACTTTTAAAAGCAACCTAGAAACATAAGGGACCCAAAAAGGTCTAAGTCACTTCTTTTGGACCTTCCATTTCCATTTCCACTTGTTCCTCTCCGAAAACTCCATCGCTATGCAAAACAAAAAAACACACAATCGTCCTCAATCTCTCCCTATGACAAGTCCATCTCGTGATCCAGACCGTCACCCACAGAGCTCAGGCCCGACTCGTCATCGCTGGCGTGGCCGTTTTGCTGAGCCTTCTGCTGCTGTTGCTGGTTATGCTGCTGCTGCTGTTCGGGCTCAGGGCTGAGTGAAGCAGATGCTGTGCGTTTAAAGATCCATTCGGTGATGCTCGTGTCTGGTCCGCCCTCGACTTGTACTTCTCCTGCATCGTGTCCCCTGCCTAGGATTGTTCCGTGGTACTTGGCGTCTTCGCCCGTCTTGCTGTGCTTCTTCTTAAGAGCTACACCACACCACAGTCATTAGCGCGCCGTCTGCAGAGAAGAGAGCCCAATGCGGCTCAACTCACCATTGAGGTAGTCAGTCGCATCCATCTCGCCGTCACCGCTGCCAACATCCATCATCTCCTTCATGCGCTGCCCCGCAAACCAGGCCATGAACTCTTCGAGGCCGCGCATGTCCTCCTTGTCGTGGAACAGCTCCTCGGCGGGCAGGCGCTCGGGCATGAGGGCGCCTGCGTCCTGCAGGGCCATGCGGATATCGGCGATGGTGAAATCTGCGCTGTTGCCTTGGTTGTGCGCCGCATGGTCGGCCGTGCTCTGGCAGAGCAACGAGAGGTATCGGGCGGCGAGGTCCGTCAGTGAGTCGAGCACAGCCGGGCGCGTCGAGTGGTATCCCGTCGAGCGGAGAATCTGGAGAATGGAGGGGCGAAGGAGCGCGTGGAAGAGGGAAGGAGGCGTCGTCATGTTTGGGGATGTTGGTCTTGAGCGGTAATTGTAGTCGTCGCGAAGCAGAGAAAAGAAAAGCTCTGTAGAGATCGATGGGTGGTGGATGGGTGGTAGATAGTGCTCTACTCGTCGTCGCCTCGTTTTCGCCGTGTCTGAGTCTGAGTGTGCGCCTTCATCGGGTTCGAATCTGGAGTCTCACAGCAGCGCATTTCCGACCCAAGCGCTGTGAGATCGCTTCTACTCTAGCGATGTGAAGCTATTCGTGATGGAGCTCTTTTTGGTGTTGCTTGGGGAGAGAAGAGCTTCCGTCTCATGGATCCTAACGAGGTTCAGCCTGGCTCAGCCTAGGTAGGGGAAAAAGTGGGGGCCCTCCTCACACCCTAGAAATGTCTTGTTATGGAAGGAACAGTTTTGGTGGTATTGTACCTCGTTATTCAAACACACAACACAACCTCCATTATTATCCAACCTCGTTCAATTTCAATCTTAATAATCCGTAATCATACAAACACACGACAGGGTAGCTCCTACAATGTCCTACATAGTCAACTTGCCAGTCTCCTTCTCCAGCTTGGACTCATCCGCAACACCACTGTACTTGTTGATCCAATCCAGCACTTCCCTGTGCCACACCAACGAGTTTTCGGGCTTTAGCACCCACTGCACAGAGTCAGCAACTAAATCAACTATATTCATCATATGAATACTTACGTGGTTCTCGTCGGGAAACATGACAAACTTGCTGGCGACACCTCGCGCCTGGAGAACGTTGAACATGGCCAGCCCCTCCGAGATGGGGAGACGATAGTCGAGTTCGTTATGGATCACCTATCACAGAGTGAGCATATACGAGAAATCACAGGGGAACCTGGGCACTCACCAGCTGCGGAGTCGCCCATTCTCCAGTGTACAGAGAAGGATCCCACTTTTCGTAGCCAGCTCGGTTCTCCCAGAGCGTTCCGCCAAAGTCATGCTCAGGGAAGAACAACTCCTCGGTTGACCACTGATTCTGCGTGGAAAAGACACCGTCGTGGCATACCAGGGCCTTGAACTTGCGCCCGAGGTCGTGGCCCTGCACCCAGTCTAAATATGTTAGCACTCCCACGTCTACATGGTATGAACACTACAACTCACTGATCATGTATCCGCCGTACGACGCTCCCAGTGCAACGGCTCGGCCCGTGTCGACATAGTCCATCTGGTTTTCGATATACTCAAAACACTTGACGAGGTCATCGTATGGAGCACCTCCCCAGTTGTTGGCAATAGCATCAATGTGAGCCTGGCCGTAGCCTGTGCTGCCCGTCGGATTGGGGCACACTACCACGTAGCCCTGTTCAGCAAAGATTGCCGGGTTCCATCTAGTGCTCCAGTCGTCAGTCCAGGCCGACTGTGGCCCTCCGTGGATCAAAAAGGCCAGAGGGTACTTCTTGGATGAGTCAAAGCTGGAAGGCAACATGACCAAGGCGTGGTTGTCGTAACCAGTCGATCCAGGATACCAGATCTCGGAGCACTGCGACTTGGACAGGCCAAAAGACTTTCCGTTCTTAGAGCTGGCCGAAACCACCTTGACTGACTTGGTCTCTGGGTCAAGTACACCGTAGCTTGAGCTCTCAATCCGGGACTTGGATGTGATGAGGAGAGAATCACCATCTCCCAAAAGATGGGCCTCCACGACAGATCCATCCTCATGGATAGGCTCTGGGAGCTCCCGGGCCTTGAGGGGATCAGAAGGTAGCTTCCAAAGCACCATTCTTCCGTGCTTTTCGGCTGCGACATAAAGCACCTTGTCGTCTTTCCTCCAGACTGCCCAATCTGGCCTGAGATCCCAGCCACCCTCGTCATCATCCGTTTGGTAGAACTCTTGCACGTTGCTCAAGTCAGTGATGTCAGGGATCACCAACAGCCTCGTTTTGTCGGACTCATACTGCTGGTTCCTCATCCTAGCGAATACAAGCTTCTTTCCATCGTTGGAAAAGGAGGGAGCCACGCTGTAGCCCCGGAGGCGCCCAGTGTGGACGATTTGAGGAACGGGAGGCTTGTCGAGCCAAGACTTGATGGGCACATAGTAGAGATCAGTCTTTGTGTTTCTCGCAGGGTTCAGCTCAGGGTCCTTGGAGACAAAAGCAATGCCCGAGGCCGAGATATCAAAGTCACCGGCACCACCAAAAGGCGGCACAGGACAGCTCAGGCTAGTGCCAGCCAGGAGGTTGGTAAGGCCAGACTGCTCGAGAACCCACTTACCGTCCTTCTTGGACAGTACACCATACCAGAGCGAGTTCTGGTTCTCGCTGTTCCAGGCATCCCAGTGACGGACAAACAGGCCTGTGTAGATCTTGGCCGAGGTGTATGTCTTAGTCTCGGCTGCAGGCCAGTACATGTCTCCCCGGGGGGTAGTCAAGGCAGAGCAGCAAAATGCAACCTCATGGTGAGAGATGGACTTGGCCTTTGGGTTTGCTATGCTGCCAGCAAAGCAATGGATCATGTGTGGGCTTGGGGTGGTGTTAGTCCAGTTTCCTACTGCCAGGAGGGGCTCTTACGCCGACTTGTCAAAGACGTGCTGAGAGTACAACATGGAGCACCCATTTTCACTAGTCTTGATAAAGGCAATCTCATGTTTGCCAATCCAGATGGGGTCGCTGGCAGCCGTGTCCTCAGAGATGAGGTGGGAAGAGCCATCCTTGATGCTGAGGACGCGGATCTGAGAAGACTTGGTGTGCTTGTCGAACGAGTAGGACGAGACCTAAAACACGTCAGCAAATAGGGTGACAGAAGAGTGGCAGAATTGAAGCCATCGTCAAGGCTGACGTACCGTGTAGAGGACGAGCTCGCCGGTGGAGTTGGGGACGCCGGTGGAGCGGCGCGGGGCCGACAGCAGCACCTCGGGGGTGAACCGGGTGGCCTGTCTCGTCATCATGGAGGACTATTGAGGGAGAGGAGGCGATGGGATGGTTATGAGGTGACGAAGCATAAAACTACAGTGTATGCGAGGAAGAAAGAAGGATACGAAGTTAAGTGATGAGAAATGTTGTTGGAGCTGTGCCCCGTTGAAACATCCATCATAGGTAGGTAAGAGGTACCTTACCCCCTCTCTTACTTACCTACTCCTCATCACCACCGCCCGCTCGGCCCCTCTCTTCCGTCCATATCTGCCCGGTAACGTGAGATGTCGTGTTTTGTTTCAGCATCAAGCAGGTCACTCTAGTCATGTTTACATTTACAGATATTCCTCATCAATGCTCTCATCCATACCTATCTTCAGGTACCTATCCAGTCATTACCATATCATTCCCCTTGTTCCCGACTCTGTCTCTTTGATGCAAGACCCCGCATTGCATACGTCGGCTCAGCGAGCCCAGCCCTGTAGCCTCTCGATGATTTTACCTGTAACCAACAAGGTTCAAGCTCCAGGGAGCGGGGTGGCGTTACCAGCGCCATCATGATCCGCGTTGCTTCGAGAGCTAGTTCCTCCCTCTCCCCCAGCTTGGAGTTCGTTAGCTCCGTCTCTAGCTCTCGACAACCCTGTTGCCGGGTGGTTGGTACCACATTCGTTCCATTTCCAACCTCCACGGGAGCACGGGATGGCCTCAAAGCATCAAGCATTCTCTCGATAAAGTCAGACCTCGGTTCCTTCACTCTGACCGCCTCTAGAAGACCCCATCACCCGTCATGTCCCTGCTAGTGCCATCACGGCTCCAGATTTGCGTCAATCAGATCTCTCTGTTGCGAATTACCCTCTTTAGTTGCAGTAAACAATCCATTTCTAATACCCAGGTTACACCCTCTTAAAGAATTAGAAGCACCAACAAGTGTCGCGTGACACTATCCACAAGAGGCAACTCGTTGAAAGGCCTATCTTGGACATCTAGCTACCAAACGAACACCCTTCCAAACGCCGCTTCAAAGCCATAATTCCAATTGAATTCCAAAACGCCAGGCCCAGCCAATCCATTCTTATCAAAGCACGATTCCACCAATGCTTCATCTCCGCTGCGCTCCAAAGTTTGTCCGCTTCTTGCTCGCTGCTGTGTCGTTCTCGCTATCCTCGTGGTCCACCGTCTTCTTCTTCGACTTGTTCGCGTTCTTACCAGCAGTTGCCGATGTCGGTGTTGGGTGGTTCGAGGCTCCGTCCCGGAACGCGGCTGACGAGGGTGTCGCGCCTGAAGCCGGTGTTGAGCCTCCCGATCCAGGAGCGATACCTTCTAGGTTGTTCGGTCGGTACGAGATGGATGATCTTGAGAACACTCGGTTCTGTTCCATAGTTCCAGTCTTGCGTCGCTGTGCCGCTGCGCCACTGGTCCCCTTCATGTAGTTGTCGAAACCCGTGATAATGTTGCCGCTCGGTGTGCTGTCGAGGTAGGCAGTCTCCTTCTGGGCGATGCCGTCTTCAACCTGTGTCTATGCAAGAGTTAAAACAATCACTCGTCGCTATTATCTGCGATTCAAAACTCACCAAGCGCCTCTCAAGAAGCCTGCGCTTCTCAACAAGATCCCGCACCCTGGCTTGCGCCTTCTTGTACTCGGACATGGTCACTTGCCCGGCCCCCGATCCAACAGCGTTTCCAGCCTTCCTTTCTGCCATCCACTCAATCTTTCAGATGACCTCGAATCGTTCGGATCGGTATCGCAACGCGCTGATGAAATGCGACGGAGCTCAAAGTCGTGTTTAGCAAAGGAAATCAAGTTAGGCTGCCTCCGGTTGAAATCGCGGGGCGCGGCTAAGTGCGCGTCTATGGGCACTTGCGCGTCAATGGTAAAGTGGGACGTCGCGCTAACTCGAGAACGAAGTCTGTAATCGGGGATATTAATGCATTGTCTGGTTAGGATAGATTTATCATTCGGATATGGGATATAGAAGGACGAGAATACTCTGAAACAGATTATAGTTAAGTTCAATATGAAATCGCTTATCCAACTCACTTCAATGAAGTATATGCCAGACTCAAGAAGCTTCTCAGATCTCGTTGTCTTTGCCATGGTATCAAGGCAGTTGTCATCACTACCGCAGACTCACACCAATGCTTGAGCTACCGGGACGCGACTACCATGCAGTCGAGTAACGGCCGTATGATGATTCAGCTGTCGATTAGCCGTTTATCTTATTTTGCAAGCTTGTTTGGCCTGGCAGCTGCGAGCAGTGGCAGCCACTGATGCCCGTCGACCTTCGACATCGCTGCAGTATTCCTCAATATTCTACCTGGTTCTGTAGCCATAGATCCTCGGTGAGCGACGTTACCGAAAAGGATGACGGCGTTCAGGAGGAATAGATTTGCCCAGGATGATGGATCAAGTTTGTGCATGATAGACTAATCATGATTGATATAGATCCCTGTCCAATACCCAGTGGCAGTTCCCGCGCAACCAAGGAGATACTCACTGCAGCACATGGAGAACATCTTCCAGATAAGCAATGCTTCCCTCTAGACGGTTCTGGGATTCACAGTTAGCTGTAGCTGCCTTGTCTAGGTCATCGGCGACCTTTTTCTGGATCTAACTACTATGCTACGGAAGATGATGATTGTTAAGCAACCATTGTAGCGAGGTTCGATGTCACGGGGGTGACAACATCTTGGCTATAAGCGCTCTCAACGCCCATCTTGCAAAAGAGAACTTACTTGACTCTTTTCAGAACCGGGCAAAAATGTATCGTGCGTGTTGCACGGGGCGTCTCTCCCGCCGGGAATTGAACCCGGGTCTCAAGCGTGACAAGCTTGCATACTGACCACTATACTACGGAAGATGATGGTTGTGAGCAACCATTGTAGCGAGTTCGGTGTCACGTGGAGCTCGGAATGATGTCTATAACCTCACCATCCTACCTGCGCGAGATGAATGCTACCCTTCATGTAAGTAGCCAACATCTCTTCCAGTGATTGTCACAACATCCCAAAAGACATGTTCTTTTATATTATTCTAGATAAAACCCAGTCTGCTTTTAACCTCATTTCCGCCCTTTTCACGCCCCAATCCCAAACACTATATATCTAGCCACGAGCAATCAGTGTAGAAAGGATGCCACTGAGCAGCACTTGCGTTGTTGTTAGCTTCGATCCCTGAAGAGGTGCTCTCGGATGGTTCTCATCTTTCCTGCCATGGGCATTCATGGATGGCCGTAATTGGCAAAGATTCTACCCCTGGTTATCGACAAGAATCAGCGCCTTGCCTTCCCAACATGTTCATGCCCAGACTAACCTCTCGTCAAGTAGATGCTGCTGCCTCTGCCTCGGGCACGGTTGGTGAGGCACGAGGGCCATCTTCAGGAACATCAGCTAACTTGTCTCTGGCCCTTGAGCGTGAGGAAGCTGAAGAACTATTCCGTCGCCGGCCGCTGGGCGATTCCCGTCTCTTTGCTGGGCGTTGGCCACGCCGCCCAGGGCTGGGTCGCTTTTGGCGATGTCGATCATTCTCCATGTCTGAAGAGTTGTCTCTTCGACCCCTGCCTTTTGACCTTCGGTTGTGTGCTGCACTGCTGGAACGGCTGCGACTACGGCTGCGGCTGCGACTGGGACTGCGGCCTCGGCTCCGGCTTCGGCTACGAGACAAAGAAGTCCCCCTGGATCTTGAAGAAGACATGCTCCTTGAACGTCGCCTCCGGCGATCTACTGATCGGCTTCTTGAAGAAGAGTATCGTCTTCGCTTTGGCGAAGGAGAACGTCGCTCGGAGGATACAGAGCGAGATGCAGCAGCTCTACGGCCTCCTTCATTTCGACGGTTTGCCCGGCCTCGGTAAGTGTCGCCTCCAGGCGATCGCGATCTCTTTCGCCCGTCTCTCTGTCTCCCGGGCGATGAGGGCCGTCGCCGATTGTCAGATCTGTTAGTGCTGCGCGACGCACTACGGCCGCGCGAGTTCGATCGAGACGAGCCAGATGCTGAAGGCGATCGAACAGGAGACCTTCGTCGACCAGGTCCAGCTCTGCCGCCGCCGCGTCTCCCACGAGGGACGTAACTGTCGCGACCATAGGAATCCCTCGAGTCACGGAAACGGGGCCCCGGAGACCGAGACCTCGCACCTCCTCTCCTAAAGCCTCCTCTTCCTCGATTATCGGATTCGCGGTCGCCTCGTCGCCCTTGCCAGGTATCCCCACGAGCCGACGCTCGGTCTCGACGATCGCGATCTTTGAGGTCGGCTACATCGCGATCACGGCGATCCCACTCATCTCGCCTCTTCTTAGCGCTCTCTGCGGCACGATCGGCTTCAATCTGTAGAAAATATGGGTTAGAGTGGAAAAACACAGGTGATTGTGTCTCAACGTACCTTTTCCTGGATGAGCTCCAGCTTTTTGGCTTCGAGGAGCTCCTTAGGCACGCCTTGGGGACTGGCCTGGGCGCTCAGCAGTAATCTCCATAGGTCTTTGCAGAAAGACGCTGTATCTTTATCGAGGAAACCCGTGAGCTGAATCTGGAGTGACTTGATGTCTGGCTATCGGCGAAACCGTCAGCATGTGTTCGAGGTAGGTAAGGAGAGGTAAGCCATACGTATCGCGGGCCTTCGATCAGATTAAAGCAAAGCTCAATCACTACATCGTCTTCGTTCCCAAGGATATCGGATATCTTGCTCGCGATCCATCTGGCCAAACACGTTAGCACGGGGATCAGAAGCGCGATGGACATGGGGAGCACTCACTTCTTCATGACCTGGAGATTGACCTTTTGCATATCAACCTTCTGGCTGAACTCGGACGGGAACTTGGTCGACTTCAAAAGCCGCGCATCCACTCCGGTAGCCATGTTGGGTCGAATCGCAATGTCAATGTCTGTGTTGAAAGGGGCGCGTTGTTGGGAAAAAAGCTGCTGCTGGGATGAAAAAGTGACGTCGCTGAGCACAGGCTCGAGTCCACGAGACAGACAGCGGCGCCGTGGTCGGGTGGTGCACGGGCCACCTTTGTTCACTTTACACAGCAGGAGCTCCCTGAGCAGCTGAGCTCCAAACAACGAGAATTGGTCCAATCCATCCATCCCTGCCCCGCAGCCTTTCTCAGGGAGTTTGTGCTGTGCAACCACTGAAGCCTAGGTCTACAAAGGCGCGTCACCAATCGCAGCCTGGGATGAAATCCGTTTCTTATTAAACATCCATCTCGTGTTTGTCGCTGATTGTCCGTTCGAGTCAAGGACTACCTCAAAATGAATACTCTACACGCCCCGACTGTGCCCTCTGGGGAGACCAGCGCCTCCATTACCAACGGCGATGCGGGGCATCTGAGCTTCGCCGAGTTGGAGCGAAAGAAAGATGATATTGAGGCCGAACTCAAGGCGCTCGGCGGAGTGCTTGACTCGGTACTTATGTTCAACACTTGAGCCAACGGTATCACGTACTGACAAGAAACTCAGCATGGCGTGGACATGAATACACCTCTCTTGACCAGAGATGGATTTCCTCGTGCAGACCTTGATGTTGCTCAGAGTATGACTTCCAGGTCATGTTTAACATCCCCCTACTAATCGGTCCATAGTTCGAACCACAAGGGCCAGAATAATCCGTTTAAGGAACGATTACACGGCACTCATGACCCGGATTGAAAAGTTCCTGCATGAGCATTTTGCCAGCCTCGATGAAAACGATGCCGAGCCAGCTCCGAGCTCTGGCACAGCCCAACCCGTTTTGCCAGACTCTTATTCCGCACCCTTGGACCCTCCGTTCGCCAAAGTCAATACCGTGGCCGCGGGAAGTCCGGCGGAGAGCGCAGGCCTGAAGCCTGGTGACGAGATCCGTAACTTTGGCTACGTTAATCGGACCAATCATGACAACCTCAAGAAGGTAGCAGAGTGTGTACAAGGAAATGAAGGAGTGAGTGGTCATGATGCCGTAGCAACCCGAACATGCCAGCTAATTTTACGTCAGAGCAACATTTTTATCAAGGTTTCCCGCTCAACAGGCGTGGCAGAGCAGCAAGAGCTACGCTTGACTCTCACCCCGAGAAAGGATTGGGGTGGTCGAGGAATGTTGGGCTGTCATATCCTGCCTCTGTAGGCATGAGCAGGCGATGTACGCGATGACAGGTCAAGGCGTATCAAAGGAAATTTGCAAGGCAAAATATGACTCTGGTTAAAGATTTGCTCACGTAATGTACGATTAGGTATCATGACAACAACGATGCAAAAGGCAGTCCATCCATTTATTTGACCCAACATTGGGAGCCTAATGTGTTGTCTACTTTTACTTTGATGTCCCAGTGATTTGATGCCAAGTCAACGGCCAATCTAGGCACCTTACATAAGGCATCGCGGCGCGGCGCAGTTGGTGATTACAAAGCATCTTGAGAGTTTAGACAACAGTGCAGAGGTTAAGCCGTGCTTGGCACTCCTATCATGATGCCAATATTGATGTGTTGGTGAGGTGATAGACAAAGACGGGGTAGCTAGGGGCAAGTAGCAATCGATCGAGTGGCATGCAGTTTATCAGATGTTCAACAAGGCTGCTCAGGGTACAGTACTACTGACTACCTTAGTAGGTAGACCAGCATGTAGACTGTATCAACAAGCCGATGACCTATGAAGCTGAACAAGTGTAGCAAGCGTGGATATGACGGATAAAAGCATCCCATTTCATCCACCTGTTGACTGCACCAGGACAACCCCTGTATGCAAAGAAAGGCGAGCACGCTGGCAAGGAGTAGACGCTCTTGTTTCCGATAAGGTGATGATTGCGGCCGAGCACGAGATCTTCGAATCAAACTCTCGAGATTGCCTCTACCATTGCTACCTAAAGGCTGCCTGGGAAAAAAGAGAAGAAAAAAAGGCTGACTAAACACATGCAAGCAAGTAAAGACGGCAGTGTCCCGAGAGCAGGCCGCCGCTGGACCGATCTACGATGACAAAAGGAAAGACGAGCTGGGCAAAGCTGCCGATAGACCGCCTGAAATGTCACCTTACATGGATTGACTAAGGTTCTTTGTTGGGAGCGAGCAAGGCCTGGGCAGCCCAACTGAGAACAGCAGGTACCCAGGTACTGTAGTCAAACCCAAGGCACCAGCAGGCAGCCCGGCGCACCGCCCGCGGAGCAAGCCGCAGCGAACAGGAAAAGGCGTGCGACCGAGTCAACTCGGCGGTGCCCAATGGCAAGAGTGGAATGTTCCAGGCGGTGACGGCGATAGCAGGCCATGGTGACGCTGAATCGCTGGCAGTGAGTGGGCAGCCTTTTCCGCCGTCATGGATCCGTGCTGCAATATCACGTGCAGGCAGCCCACCCTGGGGCGACTGAATTTTTCGCTTTGAGGCCCTTCCCCTGCCCAAAGAGTTCCCCGCCGCCTTCAAAACATCAGGTTGACCAGCTCTCTTTGAAAGTTCGTCAATCAACCTCGTACCCACCCCCAGCGACGCTCTCCAGGTATTTAGAGCCCCCATCTCCTCGCTTCCCTTGGACTCTTTTCCAGTTCATCACCCCGATCGATCTCTTGCGCCTTTGCCGCCCGCTCTGCACCCAGCTAACTCCCGCATCATCGCAGCACCCCGCTTGTTTACATCCTCTCCTACCTGCCGCTACAACACCACAGGCCCGACCATCAAGATGGCTGAGCAGCAGACCCCCACCTTCAAGCTCGTGCTTGTCGGCGATGGTGGTACCGGAAAGGTGTGTAGGATTCCATGACGCAGCGCCTCTTTCGCGATATCGTCGACGGTCGCCGAGCTTTCCCCCTCCGCCCTAGTCGAATCTCGAGAGACGTGGAGCGATCCCTTGCAAACCATCAACATCGACTAACCATACTCCCTGACGACAGACCACCTTCGTCAAGCGCCACTTGACTGGTGAATTCGAGAAGAAGTACATGGCCACCCTCGGTGTCGAGGTTCACCCTCTGGGCTTCACCACCGTAAGTCTTTGTCTGAACCCCACGTTGGACCTGTGCGGGGCGCTAACCCATGTCCCAGAACTTCGGCCAGATCCAGTTCGACGTTTGGGATACCGCCGGTCAGGAGAAGTTCGGTGGTCTCCGTGACGGTTACTACATCAACGGCCAGTGCGGTATCATCATGTTTGATGTCACTTCCCGCATTACCTACAAGAACGTCCCCAACTGGCACCGTAAGTCGATCCTACCCGTTGCATCGTCAAGGGCCTCGCTAACGATTTCACGATAGGCGATCTCGTCCGTGTCTGCGAGAACATCCCCATCGTTCTCTGCGGTAACAAGGTCGATGTGAAGGAGCGAAAGGTCAAGGCCAAGACCATCACCTTCCACCGAAAGAAGAACCTCCAGTACTACGACATTTCCGCCAAGTCCAACTACAACTTCGAGAAGCCCTTCCTCTGGCTCGCTCGCAAGCTTGTCGGCAACCCCCAGCTTGTAAGTGTTTTTACTTTTTTTTCATTCGCTCACGTGGTGTGGAGCTCCGATGCTAACCAAGTTTGCAGGAGTTCGTTGCTGCTCCCGCCCTTGCTCCCCCCACTGCTCAGGTCGACGAGAAGCTCCTGGAGGAGTACCGCAAGGAGATGGACGAGGCCGCCGCCATGCCCCTGCCTGGCGAGCTTTCCGACGATGATCTGTAAATGACTCGTGCGGTCACGGGATACTTTGTTGAGGAGGATGCTGCCGGGTGCCAAAGGAACGGCACGCGGGCAGTGTTTGAGGATGGCACATTGGCAGCCGGAATGACCATTTATGAGGAACGGGGCGAAAGTCCTGGAGTTTACAGCAGCGTGATTATGGGGCGGCACAAAAGATTGGCCGCCATGCCTCTCTTTGATGAGGCAGAAGGGACGGTGCCACTGCAGAGAGCAGTGTCCTATTTAGTTTAGCTAGACTTCCTTCAAAACAGCACCCAGGGCCAAGTTTGCGTGGCTTGGCTAAGACAAAGACCATTGGGCATTTTAAGAGGCTTGGTACTTAAGTGATGACTGAGACCTGGTTGTCCGGGGCAAAGTGTGTGGTAGCTGTTTCACCGACAGCAGTGTCTTGGTTTTCTATCCCTTGAGCAATTTGGGAGGATTGCTGGCACTCGTGTTCTGGATCGAGCCACTGTTTGATCAACGTGGTGTTTAATGCGCCGAAGAGGACTTGCCTGCAGCTCTGTGCAGATATACATGGACCAGATCTCGTGAGGCCAACCTTGCTAGGCGGAGCTCCAGATGCAGGCCTGGTGTCACCAATGACCAGGCGGTCTGCATCTCATGGATGATTGGACAATGAGCGCCCAGACAAGACTCGCGTTTCGAGAAGCATGAAAACATGCCCAAGCTTGTTGTTGGTTCAATGTTGACCCAATATATCGCCTGCAGATATGTTGATGATGGGACCACTGAAGCCGACAGCCTGTGACGCCTACCCTATGGTAGACGGTATACAGATTCACAACTTGGCACCGGACGCCGGGAAATGCAATGGATGCTTCTCTGCATTAGATGCAGCCACACTGACGTGATTGCGTTATTCATAACGGCAACGTTGAGTGGTGGCTCGGTGATCGCCGTTGAGGGTGTTCCGAAAACATCCTCAGCTCTTGTTATTTACTTTTTGATGCAGCAGCCAGAGCTGAGACGCGCCTAGGGTGCCCCATCATAACACAGGCAGGGTGGGTGGCTCTACAGCGCCGCAGCGAATTGGGCGGCGATTTTTTGAGGCAGATAGTAGTGCTAGTAGTGCACCGTCATCTTCTCATCTCAAACATGGCAAATGTATTCTGGAACGCGACTTGTCAAAGAATTAGATGGCCAGGACCGACGAGGCAGGGATCCGTGTTGATGGAAGAATGAATTCGAGATTAGCCTTGGCGCCGTGATTTAGTTAAATGGATGGGATCCATGGATGGGATGGCGCGCAGCAGCACCCCTGGAGCCGGCGTATGCAGCCACTTAATGAAGCAGGGGTGTCAATGAACACGGCCATGAGATGGCCCCCGGGATCATTAAAGCCGTTCACTGACGCGTGGGGCAAAGATGGGGAGCAAGTAAGTACGGATGGATAATGGGAATGGATGTGATTTAAACAGGCCCAGATGAGTGGACTGTACTGTAGTAGTAGTTGTTTTTTTCCTGCTGCCAACAAGATTAGACGTGTGGACTGGGCTGAGATGCAAGCAATGATCAGCTGCAACAAGTTGACGATCATTTGACGCCGTGTGTTTTTCAGCTCGAAGAGGGGAGAACCTCGGACGAGGCCTTGAAGGAGAAAGAGGGCTCCGATGGGATGTCATGTACAGCACAGCACAGCGCAGCGGTGGATTAAAGATGGATGTGAACAACGAGCGTGAATACGGGATTTTAATGGATCAGAAAAATAGAGTTATGTCTCAATGTGTGCACGCGTTGTTGGTGGAAAAGCGCGTCTTTTTGTGGTCGTTGCGGGGGGAGATGCATCTGAAAAAACATCCATTTGTGATGATGTATGGGGACGAGTCAGCTCCTCTCGTATCTGCCTCAAAACAAGCCCAAATGCACAACAAACAACATGAGGAGAAAAAAAAAACAATACGAGGCGCGACACACACAACATGGACCAGAGGCAAAAGCCCACATATATATACATAGTTCATCGCGTCTTTTTAAAAAGACGGTCAACATCTGTTTAGTAAACTGAAATGGCGGGAAAGACTAGATGATTCGTGAAGAAAAAGAGCCGAGCATAAAATATCGAAGGCTGGGAGGTTGGGACGAGAGCACCTTTGTTGTTCTGTTTTTTTAATGTACATCTCAGTGGCCAGCCCACTGCAGCTGCAGCGATAAATACAAGAGGTGACAGGGGGGCACGTGCAACGCGTGTTTACAGGGTTTCCCGATTGGGATACAGTAGCGCCAGGCGCGCGGCGGGATTGGTCAGAAACAGGGCTAGGGAAAAAACGCGGAGCAGAGAAGCGCCCAAGACAGAGGGACCCAGGCGCTTTTCCTGGAGGGGGAGG